>JAZKLR010000407.1:600000-909839 GCA_037103525.1 Ganaspis brasiliensis
TGAAAATCGACCCACAAAAAAAAATTCAAAAATAAATTAAAGACACATTATCTATATTAACAAAATAAATATAATTAAGTTGTAAATTGATGCGAGGTACATGGTAGGATATTTCCTAGATATTCAAGGCTCTAAAGATTTAAAAATACCCTAGAAAATCGACCCACATTAAAAAAATTCAAAAATAAATTAAAGACACATTATCTATTTTAACAAAAAAAATATAACCAAGTTGTAAATCGATGAGAGGTACATAGGAGGACATTTCTTAGATATTCAAGTCTCTAAAGATTTAAAAATACTTTAGAAAATCGACCTATAAAAAAAATTCAAAAATAAATTAAAGACACATTATCTAGTTTAACAAAAAAAAATATAAACGAGTTGTAAATCGTTGGGAGGTACATGGGAGGACATTTCCTAGATATTCAAGTCTCTAAAGATTTAAAAATACCCTAGAAAATCAACCCATAAAAAAATTCAAAAATAAATTAAAGACACATTATCTTTTTTAACAAAAAAAAATATAACCAAGTTGTAAATCGATGGAAGATACATGTAAGGACATTTCCTAGATATTCAAGTCTTTAAAGATTTAAAAATACCATTGAAAATCGACCCACAAAAAAAAATTCAAAAATAAATTAAAGACACATTATCTATATTAACAAAATAAATATAATTAAGTTGTAAATCGATGCGAGGTACATGGGAGGACATTTCCTAGATATTCAAGTCTCTAAATATTTAAACATACCCTAGAAAATCGACCCATAAAAAAAATAAAAATAAATTAAAGACACATTATCTATTTTAACAAAAAAAAATTTAATTTAGTTGTAAATTGATGCGAGGTATATAAGAGGACATTTCCTAGATATTCAAATATCTTAAGATTTAAGAATACCCTAGAAAATCAACCCATAAAAAAAATTCAAAAATAAATTAAAGACACATTATCTATTTTAATAAAAAAAAATATAACCGAGTTGTAAATCGATGGGAGGTTCATGGGAGGACATTTCCTAGATATTCAAGTCTCTAAAGATTTAAAAATACCCTAGAAAAGCAACCCATAAAAAAAATTCAAAAATACTTTAAAGACACATTATCTATTTTAACAAAAAAAATTTAACTATGTTGTAAATCGCTGGGAGGTACATGGGAGGACATTTCCTAAATATTCAAGTCTATAACGATTTAAATCTAATTTTGAAAATCGACCTATGAAAAAAAGTCTGAAATAAGTTAAAGACAAATAATTTGTTTTGACAGAAAAAATATAACCAAGTTGTAAATCGATGGAAGGTACATGTGAGGACATTTTCTAGATATTCAAGTCTCTGAAGATTTAAAAATACCCTAGAAAATCGACCCACAAAAAAAAAATTCACAAATAAATAAAATACACATTATCTATTTTAACAAAAAAATATATAATCAAGTTGTAAATCGTTAGGAGGTACATGGAAGGACATTTCCTAGATATTCAAGTCTCTAAAGATTTAAAAATACCCTAGAAAATCGACCCATAAAAAAAATTCAAAAATAAATTAAAGACACATTATCTCTTTTAACAACAAAAAATATAATTAGGTTGTAAATTGATGCGAGGTACATGGGAGGACATTTCCTAGATATTAAAGTCTCTAAAGATTTAAAAATACATTAAAAAATCGACCCACATTAAAAAAATTCTAAAATAAATTAAAGACACATTATCTATTTTAACAAAAAAAAATATAACCAAGTTGTAAATCGATGGGAGGTACATGGTCGGACATTTCTTAGATATTCAAGTCTCTAAAGATTTAAAAATACCCTAGAAAATCGACCTATAAAAAAAATTCAAAAATAAATTAAAGACACATTATCTAGTTTAACAAAAAAAAATATAAACGAGTTGTAAATCGTTGGGAGGTACATTGGAGGACATTTCCTAGATATTCAAGTCTCTAAAGATTTAAAAATACCTTAGATAATCGACCCATAAAAAAAATCAAAAATAAATTAAAGACACATTATCTATTTTAACAAAAAAAAAATATAATTAAGTTGTAAATTGATACGAGGTACATGGGAGGACATTTCCTAGATATTTAAGTCTCTAAAGATTTAAAAATACCCTAGAAAATCAACCCATAAAAAAAATTCAAAAATAAATTAAAGACACATTATCTATTTTAATAAAAAAAAATATAACCGAGTTGTAAATCGATGGGAGGTACATGGAAGGACATTTCCTAGATATTCAAGTCGCTAAAGATTTAAAAATACTCTAGAAAATCAACCCATAAAAAAATTCAAAAATAAATTAGAGCCACATTATCTATTTTAACAAAAAAAATTATAACTAAGTTGTAAATCGATGGAAGGTACATGGGAGGACATTTCCTATATATTTAAGTCTCTAAAGATTTAAAACTACCCTAGAAAATCGACCCACATTAAAAACATTCTAATATAAATTAAAGACACATTATCTATTTTAACAAAAAAAAAATATAACCAAGTTGTAAATCCATGGGAGGTACATGGGAGGACATTTCTTAGATATTCAAGTCTCTAAAGATTTAAAAATACCCTAGAAAATCGACCTATAAAAAAAATTCAAAAATAAATTAAAGACACATTATCTAGTTTAACAAAAAAAAAATATAATTAAGTTGTAAATTGATGCGAGGTACATGGGAGGACATTTCCTAGATATTCAAGTCTCTAAAGATTTAAAAATACCCTAGAAAATCAACCCATAAAAAAAATTCAAAAATAAATTAAAGACACATTATCTATTTTGACAGAAAAAATATAACCAAGTTGTAAATCAATGGAAGGTACATGTGAGTACATTTCCTGGATATTCAAGTCTCTAAAGATTTAAAAATACCCTAGAAAATCGACCCATAAAAAAAATTCAAAAATAAATTAAATACACATTATCTATTTTAACAAAAAAAAATATAACCAAGTTGTAAATCGTTGAGAGGTACATTAAAGGACATTTCCTAGATATTCAAGACTCTAAAGATTTAAAAATACCCTAGAAAATCGACCTATAAAAAAAAAATCAAAAATAAATTAAATACACATTATCTATTTTAACAACAAAAAATATAACTAAGTTGTAAATCGTTGGGAGGTACATGGAAGGACATTTCCTGGATATTTAAGTCTCTAAAGATTTAAAAATACCCTAGAAAATCGACCTAAAAAAAAAAATTCTAAAATAAATTAAAGACAAATAATTTATTTTGACAGAAAAAATATAACCAAGTTGTAAATCAATGGAAAGTACATGTGAGGACATTTCCCAGATATTCAAGTCTCTAAAGATTTGAAAATACCCTAGAAAATCGACCCACAAAAAAAATTCAAAAGTAAATTAAAGACACATTTTCTATTTTAACAAAAAAAAATATAACCGAGTTGTAAATCGTTGGTAGGTACATGGAAGGACATTTCCTAGATATTCAAGTCTCTAAAGATTTAAAAATACCCTAGAAAATCGACCCATAAAAAAAAATTCAAAAATAAATTAAATACACATTATCTATTTTAACAAAAAAAAATATAACTAAGTTGTAAATCGTTGGGAGGTACATGGAAGGACATTTCCTAGATATTCAAGTCTCTAAAGATTTAAAAATACCCTAGAAAATCGACCCACAAAAAAAATTCAAAAGTAAATTAAAGAAACATTATCTATTTTAACAAAATAAATATAATTAAGTTGTAAATCGATGCGAGGTACATGGAAGGACATTTCCTAGATATTCAAGACTCTAAAGATTTAAAAATACACCAGAAAATCGACACATAAATAAAATTTAAAAATAAATTAAAGACACATTTTCTATTTTAACAAAAAAAAATATAACCGAGTTGTAAATCGATGGGAGGTACATGGGAGGACATTTCCTAGATATTCAAGTCTCTAAAGATTTAAAAATACCCTATAAAATCGACCTATAAAAAAAAATTCTAAACTAAATTAAAGACAATTAATTTATTTTGACAGAAAAAATATGACCAAGTTGTAAATCGATGGAAGGTACATGTAAGGACATTTTCTAGATATTCAAGTCTCTAAAGATTTAAAAATACCCTAGAAAATCGACCCACAAAAAAAAATTCGAAAGTAAATTAAAGAAACATTATCTATTTTAACAAAATAAATATAATTAAGTTGTAAATCGATGCGAGGTACATGGGAGGACATTTCCTAGATATTCAAGTCTCTAAAAATTTAAAAATACCCTAGAAAATCAACCCATAAAAACATCAAAAATTTCCTAAATATTCCAGTCTATAACGATTTAAATATACTTTTAAAAATCGACCTATAAAAAAAAAGTCTGAAATAAATTAAAGACATATAATTTGTTTTGACAGAAAAAATATAACCAAGTTGTAAATCGATGGAAGGTTATTAAATAAAAGACACATTATCTATTTTAACAAAAAAAAATATAATCAAGTTGTTAATCGTTAGGAGGTACATGGAAGGACATTTCCTAGATATTCAAGTCTCTAAAGATTTAAAAATACCCTAGAAAATCGACCTATAAAAAAAAATATAAAAATAAATTAAATACACATTATCTATTTTAACAAAAAAAAAATATTACCAAGTTGTAAATCGATGGAAGGTACATGGAAGGACATTTCCTGGATATTCAGGTCTCTAAATATTTAAAAATACCCTAGAAAATCGACCTATAAAAAAAAATTCAAAAATAAATTAAATACACATTATCTATTTTAACAAAAAAAAATATAACCAAGTTGTAAATCGATGGAAGGTACATGGAAGGACATTTCCTAGATATTCAGGTCTCTAAAAATTTAAACATACCCTAGAAAATCGAACCATAAAAAAAAATTCAAAAATAAATTAAATACACATTATCTATTTTAACAAAAAAAAATATAACCAAGTTGTAAATCGTTGGGAGGTACATGAAAGGACATTTCCTAGATATTCAAGTCTCTAAAGATTTAAAAATACCCTAGAAAATCAACCTATAAAAAAAAATTCTAAAATAAATTAAAGACAAATAATTTATTTTGACAGGAAAAATATATCCAAGTTGTAAAACAATGGAAGGTACATGTGAGTACATTTCCTGGATATTCAAGTCTCTAAAGATTTAAAAATAACCTAGAAAATTGACACACAAAAAAGAATTAAAAAATAAATTAAAGACACATTATCTCTTTTAACAAAAAAAAAAATATAACCAAGTTGTAAATCGATGGGAGGTACATGGGAGGACATTTCCTAGATATTTAAGTCCCTAAAGATTTGAAAATAACCTAAAAAATCGACCCATAAAAAAAATTCACAAATAAATAAAATACACATTATCTATTTTAACAAAAAAAAATATAATCAAGTTGTAAATCGTTGGGAGGTACATGGAAGGAAATTTCCTAGATATTCAAGTCTCTAAAGATTTAAAAATACCCTAGAAAATCGACCCATAAAAAAAAATTCAAAAATAAATTAAATACACATTATCTATTTTAACAAAAAAAAATATAACTAAGTTGTAAATCGTTGGGAGGTACATCGAAGGACATTTCCTAGATATTTAAGTCTCTAAAGATTTAAAAATACCCTAGAAAATCGACCTATAAAAAAAAATTCTAAAATAAATTAAAGACAATTAATTTATTTTGACAGAAAAAATATAACCAAGTTGTAAATCGATGGAAGGTACATGTGAGGACATTTTCTATATATTTAAGTCTCTAAAGATTTAAAAATACCCTAGAAAATCGACCAACAAAAAAAAATTCAAAAGTAAATTAAAGAAACATTATCTATTTTAACAAAAAAAATATAATTAAGTTGTAAATCGATGCGAGGTACATGGGAGGACATTTCCTAGATATTCAAGACTCTAAAGATTTAAAAATACACTAGAAAATCGACCCATAAACAAAATTCAAAAATAAATTAAAGACACATTATCTATTTTAACAAAAAAAAATTTAATTAAGTTGTAAATTGATGCGAGGTACATAAGAGGACATTTCCTAGATATTCAAATATCTTAAGATTTAAGAATACCCTAGAAAATCAACCCATAAAAAAAATTCAAAAATAAATTAAAGACACATTATCTATTTTAATAAAAAAAAATATAACCGAGTTGTAAATCGATGGGAGGTTCATGGGAGGACATTTCCTAGATATTCAAGTCTCTAAAGATTTAAAAATACCCTAGAAAAGCAACCCATAAAAAAAATTCAAAAACACTTTAAAGACACATTATCTATTTTAACAAAAAAAATTTAACTAAGTTGTAAATCGCTGGGAGGTACATGGGAGGACATTTCCTAAATATTCAAGTCTATAACGATTTAAATCTAATTTTGAAAATCGACCTATGAAAAAAAAGTCTGAAATAAGTTAAAGACAAATAATTTGTTTTGACAGAAAAAATATAACCAAGTTGTAAATCGATGGAAGGTACATGTGAGGACATTTTCTAGATATTCAAGTCTCTGAAGATTTAAAAATACCCTAGAAAATCGACTCACAAAAAAAAAATTCAAAAATAAATTAAAGACACATTATCTATTTTAACAAAAAAAAATATAACCAAGTTGTGAATCGATGGGAGGTACATAGAAAGGACATTTCTTAGATATTTAAGTCTCTAAAGATTTAAAAATACCCTAGAAAATCGACCAATAAAGAAAATTCAAAAATAAATTAAAGACACATTATCTATTTTAACAAAATAAATATAACTAAGTTGTAAATCGATGGGAGGTACATAAGAGGATATTTCCTAGATATTTAAGTCTCTAAAGATTTAAAAATACCCTAGAAAATCAACCCATAAAAAAAATTCAAAAATAAATTAAAGACACATTATCTATTTTAATAAAAAAAAATATAACCGAGTTGTAAATCGATGGGAGGTACATGGGAGGACATTTCCTAGACATTTAAGTCTCTAAAGATTTAGAAATACCCTAGCAAATCAAACCATAAAAAAAATTCAAAAATAAATTAAAGACACATTATCTATTTAAAAAAAAAAAATAAAACCAATTTGTAAATCGATGCGAGGTACATGGGAGGACATTTCCTAAATATTCAAGTCTCTAAAGATTTAAAAATACCTTAGAAAATCGGCCCATAAAAAAAATCAAAAATAAATTAATGACACATTATCTATTTTAACAAAAAAAAATATAATTAAGTTGTAAATTGATGCGAGGTACATGGGAGGACATTTCCTAGATATTCAAGTCTCTAAAGATTTAAAAATACCCTAGAAAATCAACCCATAAAAAAAATTCAAAAATAAATTAAAGACACATTATCTATTTAAATAAAAAAAAATATTACCGAGTTGTAAATCGATGGGAGGTACATAGGAGGACATTTCCTAGATATTCAAGTCGCTAAAGATTTAAAAATACCCTAGAAAATCAAACCATAAAAAAATTCAAAAATAAATTAGAGCCACATTATCTATTTTAACAAAAAAAATTATAACCAAGTTGTAAATCGATGGAAGGTACATGGGAGGACATTTCCTATATATTTAAGTCTTTAAAGATTTAAAAATACCCTAGAAAATCGACCCACATTAAAAAAATTCTAAAATAAATTAAAGACACATTATCTATTTTAACAAAAAAAAAATATAACCAAGTTGTAAATCTATGAGAGGTACATGGGAGGACATTTCTTAGATATTCAAGTCTCTAAAGATTTAAAAATACTTTAGAAAATCGACCTATAAAAAAAATTCAAAAATAAATTAAAGACACATTATCTAGTTTAACAAAAAAAAATATAAACGAGTTGTAAATCGTTGGGAGGTACATGGGAGGACATTTCCTAGATATTCAAGTCTCTAAAGATTTAAAAATACCATTGAAAATCGACCCACAAAAAAAAATTCAAAAATAAATTAAAGACACATTATCTATATTAACAAAATAAATATAATTAAGTTGTAAATCGATGCGAGGTACATGGGAGGACATTTCCTAAATATTCAAGTCTCTAAAGATTTAAAAATACCTTAGAAAATCGGCCCATAAAAAAAATCAAAAATAAATTAATGACACATTATCTATTTTAACAAAAAAAAATATAATTAAATTCTAAATTGATGCGAGGTACATGAGAGGACATTTCCTAGATATTCAAGTCTCTAAAGATTTAAAAATACCCTAGAAAATCAACCCATAAAAAAAATTCAAAAATAAATTAAAGACACATTATCTATTTAAATAAAAAAAAATATTACCGAGTTGTAAATCGATGGGAGGTACATAGGAGGACATTTCCTAGATATTCAAGTCGCTAAAGATTTAAAAATACCCTAGAAAATCAAACCATAAAAAAATTCAAAAATAAATTAGAGCCACATTATCTATTTTAACAAAAAAAATTATAACCAAGTTGTAAATCGATGGAAGGTACATGGGAGGACATTTCCTATATATTTAAGTCTTTAAAGATTTAAAAATACCCTAGAAAATCGACCCACATTAAAAAAATTCTAAAATAAATTAAAGACACATTATCTATTTTAACAAAAAAAAAATATAACCAAGTTGTAAATCTATGAGAGGTACAGGGGAGGACATTTCTTAGATATTCAAGTCTCTAAAGATTTAAAAATACTTTAGAAAATCGACCTATAAAAAAAATTCAAAAATAAATTAAAGACACATTATCTAGTTTAACAAAAAAAAATATAAACGAGTTGTAAATCGTTGGGAGGTACATGGGAGGACATTTCCTAGATATTCAAGTCTCTAAAGATTTAAAAATACCATTGAAAATCGACCCACAAAAAAAAATTCAAAAATAAATTAAAGACACATTATCTATATTAACAAAATAAATATAATTAAGTTGTAAATTGATGCGAGGTACATGGTAGGCTATTTCCTAGATATTCAAGGCTCTAAAGATTTAAAAATACCCTAGAAAATCGACCCACATTAAAAAAATTCAAAAATAAATTAAAGACACATTATCTATTTTAACAAAAAAAATATAACCAAGTTGTAAATCGATGAGAGGTACATGGGAGGACATTTCTTAGATATTCAAGTCTCTAAAGATTTAAAAATACTTTAGAAAATCGACCTATAAAAAAAATTCAAAAATAAATTAAAGACACATTATCTAGTTTAACAAAAAAAAATATAAACGAGTTGTAAATCGTTGGGAGGTACATGGGAGGACATTTCCTAGATATTCAAGTCTCTAAAGATTTAAAAATACCCTAGAAAATCAACCCATAAAAAAATTCAAAAATAAATTAAAGACACATTATCTTTTTTAACAAAAAAAAATATAACCAAGTTGTAAATCGATGGAAGATACATGTAAGGACATTTCCTAGATATTCAAGTCTTTAAAGATTTAAAAATACCATTGAAAATCGACCCACAAAAAAAAATTCAAAAATAAATTAAAGACACATTATCTATATTAACAAAATAAATATAATTAAGTTGTAAATCGATGCGAGGTACATGGGAGGACAT
Organism: Ganaspis brasiliensis; assembly: GCA_037103525.1. Classification (NCBI taxonomy): domain Eukaryota; kingdom Metazoa; phylum Arthropoda; class Insecta; order Hymenoptera; family Figitidae; genus Ganaspis; species Ganaspis brasiliensis. The sequence continues at coordinate 609,538 of JAZKLR010000407.1, forward strand.
TTCCTAGATATTCAAGTCTCTAAATATTTAAACATACCCTAGAAAATCGACCCATAAAAAAAATTCAAAAATAAATTAAAGACACATTATCTATTTTAACAAAAAAAAATTTAATTTAGTTGTAAATTGATGCGAGGTATATAAGAGGACATTTCCTAGATATTCAAATATCTTAAGATTTAAGAATACCCTAGAAAATCAACCCATAAAAAAAATTCAAAAATAAATTAAAGACACATTATCTATTTTAATAAAAAAAAATATAACCGAGTTGTAAATCGATGGGAGGTTCATGGGAGGACATTTCCTAGATATTCAAGTCTCTAAAGATTTAAAAATACCCTAGAAAAGCAACCCATAAAAAAAATTCAAAAATACTTTAAAGACACATTATCTATTTTAACAAAAAAAATTTAACTAAGTTGTAAATCGCTGGGAGGTACATGGGAGGACATTTCCTAAATATTCAAGTCTATAACGATTTAAATCTAATTTTGAAAATCGACCTATGAAAAAAAGTCTGAAATAAGTTAAAGACAAATAATTTGTTTTGACAGAAAAAATATAACCAAGTTGTAAATCGATGGAAGGTACATGAGAGGACATTTTCTAGATATTCAAGTCTCTGAAGATTTAAAAATACCCTAGAAAATCGACCCACAAAAAAAAAATTCACAAATAAATAAAATACACATTATCTATTTTAACAAAAAAATATATAATCAAGTTGTAAATCGTTAGGAGGTACATGGAAGGACATTTCCTAGATATTCAAGTCTCTAAAGATTTAAAAATACCCTAGAAAATCGACCCATAAAAAAAATTCAAAAATAAATTAAAGACACATTATCTCTTTTAACAACAAAAAATATAATTAGGTTGTAAATTGATGCGAGGTACATGGGAGGACATTTCCTAGATATTAAAGTCTCTAAAGATTTAAAAATACATTAAAAAATCGACCCACATTAAAAAAATTCTAAAATAAATTAAAGACACATTATCTATTTTAACAAAAAAAAATATAACCAAGTTGTAAATCGATGGGAGGTACATGGTCGGACATTTCTTAGATATTCAAGTCTCTAAAGATTTAAAAATACCCTAGAAAATCGACCTATAAAAAAAATTCAAAAATAAATTAAAGACACATTATCTAGTTTAACAAAAAAAAATATAAACGAGTTGTAAATCGTTGGGAGGTACATTGGAGGACATTTCCTAGATATTCAAGTCTCTAAAGATTTAAAAATACCTTAGATAATCGACCCATAAAAAAAATCAAAAATAAATTAAAGACACATTATCTATTTTAACAAAAAAAAAATATAATTAAGTTGTAAATTGATACGAGGTACATGGGAGGACATTTCCTAGATATTTAAGTCTCTAAAGATTTAAAAATACCCTAGAAAATCAACCCATAAAAAAAATTCAAAAATAAATTAAAGACACATTATCTATTTTAATAAAAAAAAATATAACCGAGTTGTAAATCGATGGGAGGTACATGGAAGGACATTTCCTAGATATTCAAGTCGCTAAAGATTTAAAAATACTCTAGAAAATCAACCCATAAAAAAATTCAAAAATAAATTAGAGCCACATTATCTATTTTAACAAAAAAAATTATAACTAAGTTGTAAATCGATGGAAGGTACATGGGAGGACATTTCCTATATATTTAAGTCTCTAAAGATTTAAAACTACCCTAGAAAATCGACCCACATTAAAAACATTCTAAAATAAATTAAAGACACATTATCTATTTTAACAAAAAAAAAATATAACCAAGTTGTAAATCCATGGGAGGTACATGGGAGGACATTTCTTAGATATTCAAGTCTCTAAAGATTTAAAAATACCCTAGAAAATCGACCTATAAAAAAAATTCAAAAATAAATTAAAGACACATTATCTAGTTTAACAAAAAAAAAAATATAATTAAGTTGTAAATTGATGCGAGGTACATGGGAGGACATTTCCTAGATATTCAAGTCTCTAAAGATTTAAAAATACCCTAGAAAATCAACCCATAAAAAAAATTCAAAAATAAATTAAAGACACATTATCTATTTTGACAGAAAAAATATAACCAAGTTGTAAATCAATGGAAGGTACATGTGAGTACATTTCCTGGATATTCAAGTCTCTAAAGATTTAAAAATACCCTAGAAAATCGACCCATAAAAAAAATTCAAAAATAAATTAAATACACATTATCTATTTTAACAAAAAAAAATATAACCAAGTTGTAAATCGTTGAGAGGTACATTAAAGGACATTTCCTAGATATTCAAGACTCTAAAGATTTAAAAATACCCTAGAAAATCGACCTATAAAAAAAAAATCAAAAATAAATTAAATACACATTATCTATTTTAACAACAAAAAATATAACTAAGTTGTAAATCGTTGGGAGGTACATGGAAGGACATTTCCTGGATATTTAAGTCTCTAAAGATTTAAAAATACCCTAGAAAATCGACCTAAAAAAAAAAATTCTAAAATAAATTAAAGACAAATAATTTATTTTGACAGAAAAAATATAACCAAGTTGTAAATCAATGGAAAGTACATGTGAGGACATTTCCCAGATATTCAAGTCTCTAAAGATTTGAAAATACCCTAGAAAATCGACCTACAAAAAAAAATTCAAAAATAAATTAAATACACATTATCTATTTTAACAAAAAAAAATATAACTAAGTTGTAAATCGTTGGTAGGTACATGGAAGGACATTTCCTAGATATTCAAGTCTCTAAAGATTTAAAAATACCCTAGAAAATCGACCCATAAAAAAAAATTCAAAAATAAATTAAATACACATTATCTATTTTAACAAAAAAAAATATAACTAAGTTGTAAATCGTTGGGAGGTACATGGAAGGACATTTCCTAGATATTCAAGTCTCTAAAGATTTAAAAATACCCTAGAAAATCGACCCACAAAAAAAATTCAAAAGTAAATTAAAGAAACATTATCTATTTTAACAAAATAAATATAATTAAGTTGTAAATCGATGCGAGGTACATGGAAGGACATTTCCTAGATATTCAAGACTCTAAAGATTTAAAAATACACCAGAAAATCGACCCATAAATAAAATTTAAAAATAAATTAAAGACACATTTTCTATTTTAACAAAAAAAAATATAACCGAGTTGTAAATCGATGGGAGGTACATGGGAGGACATTTCCTAGATATTCAAGTCTCTAAAGATTTAAAAATACCCTATAAAATCGACCTATAAAAAAAAATTCTAAACTAAATTAAAGACAATTAATTTATTTTGACAGAAAAAATATGACCAAGTTGTAAATCGATGGAAGGTACATGTAAGGACATTTTCTAGATATTCAAGTCTCTAAAGATTTAAAAATACCCTAGAAAATCGACCCACAAAAAAAAATTCAAAAGTAAATTAAAGAAACATTATCTATTTTAACAAAATAAATATAATTAAGTTGTAAATCGATGCGAGGTACATGGGAGGACATTTCCTAGATATTCAAGTCTCTAAAAATTTCAAAATACCCTAGAAAATCAACCCATAAAAACATCAAAAATTTCCTAAATATTCCAGTCTATAACGATTTAAATATACTTTTAAAAATCGACCTATAAAAAAAAAGTCTGAAATAAATTAAAGACATATAATTTGTTTTGACAGAAAAAATATAACCAAGTTGTAAATCGATGGAAGGTTATTAAATAAAAGACACATTATCTATTTTAACAAAAAAAAATATAATCAAGTTGTAAATCGTTAGGAGGTACATGGAAGGACATTTCCTAGATATTCAAGTCTCTAAAGATTTAAAAATACCCTAGAAAATCGACCTATAAAAAAAAATATAAAAATAAATTAAATACACATTATCTATTTTAACAAAAAAAAAATATTACCAAGTTGTAAATCGATGGAAGGTACATGGAAGGACATTTCCTGGATATTCAGGTCTCTAAATATTTAAAAATACCCTAGAAAATCGACCTATAAAAAAAAATTCAAAAATAAATTAAATACACATTATCTATTTTAACAAAAAAAAAATATAACCAAGTTGTAAATCGATGGAAGGTACATGGAAGGACATTTCCTAGATATTCAGGTCTCTAAAAATTTAAACATACCCTAGAAAATCGAACCATAAAAAAAAATTCAAAAATAAATTAAATACACATTATCTATTTTAACAAAAAAAAATATAACCAAGTTGTAAATCGTTGGGAGGTACATGAAAGGACATTTCCTAGATATTCAAGTCTCTAAAGATTTAAAAATACCCTAGAAAATCAACCTATAAAAAAAAATTCTAAAATAAATTAAAGACAAATAATTTATTTTGACAGGAAAAATATATCCAAGTTGTAAAACAATGGAAGGTACATGTGAGTACATTTCCTGGATATTCAAGTCTCTAAAGATTTAAAAATAACCTAGAAAATTGACACACAAAAAAGAATTAAAAAATAAATTAAAGACACATTATCTCTTTTAACAAAAAAAAAAATATAACCAAGTTGTAAATCGATGGGAGGTACATGGGAGGACATTTCCTAGATATTTAAGTCCCTAAAGATTTGAAAATAACCTAAAAAATCGACCCATAAAAAAAATTCACAAATAAATAAAATACACATTATCTATTTTAACAAAAAAAAATATAATCAAGTTGTAAATCGTTGGGAGGTACATGGAAGGAAATTTCCTAGATATTCAAGTCTCTAAAGATTTAAAAATACCCTAGAAAATCGACCCATAAAAAAAAATTCAAAAATAAATTAAATACACATTATCTATTTTAACAAAAAAAAATATAACTAAGTTGTAAATCGTTGGGAGGTACATCGAAGGACATTTCCTAGATATTTAAGTCTTTAAAGATTTAAAAATACCCTAGAAAATCGACCTATAAAAAAAAATTCTAAAATAAATTAAAGACAATTAATTTATTTTGACAGAAAAAATATAACCAAGTTGTAAATCGATGGAAGGTACATGTGAGGACATTTTCTAGATATTTAAGTCTCTAAAGATTTAAAAATACCCTAGAAAATCGACCAACAAAAAAAAATTCAAAAGTAAATTAAAGAAACATTATCTATTTTAACAAAAAAAATATAATTAAGTTGTAAATCGATGCGAGGTACATGGGAGGACATTTCCTAGATATTCAAGACTCTAAAGATTTAAAAATACACTAGAAAATCGACCCATAAATAAAATTTAAAAATAAATTAAAGACACATTATCTACTTTAACAAAAAAAATATAACAGAGTTGTAAATCGATGGGAGGTACATGGGAGGACATTTCCTAGATATTCAAATCTCTAAAAATTTAAACATACCCTACAAAATCAACCCATAAAAAAATTCAAAAATAGAATAAAGACACATTATCTATTTTAACAAAAAAAAATATAACCGAGTTGTAAATCGATGGGAGGTACATGGGAGGACATTTCCTAGATATTCAAGTCTCTAAAGATTTAAAAATACCCTATAAAATCGACCTATAAAAAAAAATTCTAAACTAAATTAAAGACAATTAATTTATTTTGACAGAAAAAATTTGACCAAGTTGTAAATCGATGGAAGGTACATGTAAGGACATTTTCTAGATATTCAAGTCTCTAAAGATTTAAAAATACCCTAGAAAATCGACCCACAAAAAAAAATTCAAAAGTAAATTAAAGAAACATTATCTATTTTAACAAAATAAATATAATTAAGTTGTAAATCGATGCGAGGTACATGGGAGGACATTTCCTAGATATTCAAGTCTCTAAAAATTTAAAAATACCCTAGAAAATCAACCCATAAAAACATCAAAAATTTCCTAAATATTCCAGTCTATAACGATTTAAATATACTTTTAAAAATCGACCTATAAAAAAAAAGTCTGAAATAAATTAAAGACATATAATTTGTTTTGACAGAAAAAATATAACCAAGTTGTAAATCGATGGAAGGTTATTAAATAAAAGACACATTATCTATTTTAACAAAAAAAAATATAACTAAGTTGTAAATCGTTGGGAGGTACATCGAAGGACATTTCCTAGATATTTAAGTCTTTAAAGATTTAAAAATACCCTAGAAAATCGACCTATAAAAAAAAATTCTAAAATAAATTAAAGACAATTAATTTATTTTGACAGAAAAAATATAACCAAGTTGTAAATCGATGGAAGGTACATGTGAGGACATTTTCTAGATATTTAAGTCTCTAAAGATTTAAAAATACCCTAGAAAATCGACCAACAAAAAAAAATTCAAAAGTAAATTAAAGAAACATTATCTATTTTAACAAAAAAAATATAATTAAGTTGTAAATCGATGCGAGGTACATGGGAGGACATTTCCTAGATATTCAAGACTCTAAAGATTTAAAAATACACTAGAAAATCGACCCATAAATAAAATTTAAAAATAAATTAAAGACACATTATCTACTTTAACAAAAAAAATATAACAGAGTTGTAAATCGATGGGAGGTACATGGGAGGACATTTCCTAGATATTCAAATCTCTAAAAATTTAAACATACCCTACAAAATCAACCCATAAAAAAATTCAAAAATAGAATAAAGACACATTATCTATTTTAACAAAAAAAAATATAACCGAGTTGTAAATCGATGGGAGGTACATGGGAGGACATTTCCTAGATATTCAAGTCTCTAAAGATTTAAAAATACCCTATAAAATCGACCTATAAAAAAAAATTCTAAACTAAATTAAAGACAATTAATTTATTTTGACAGAAAAAATTTGCCCAAGTTGTAAATCGATGGAAGGTACATGTAAGGACATTTTCTAGATATTCAAGTCTCTAAAGATTTAAAAATACCCTAGAAAATCGACCCACAAAAAAAAATTCAAAAGTAAATTAAAGAAACATTATCTATTTTAACAAAATAAATATAATTAAGTTGTAAATCGATGCGAGGTACATGGGAGGACATTTCCTAGATATTCAAGTCTCTAAAAATTTAAAAATACCCTAGAAAATCAACCCATAAAAACATCAAAAATTTCCTAAATATTCCAGTCTATAACGATTTAAATATACTTTTAAAAATCGACCTATAAAAAAAAAGTCTGAAATAAATTAAAGACATATAATTTGTTTTGACAGAAAAAATATAACCAAGTTGTAAATCGATGGAAGGTTATTAAATAAAAGACACATTATCTATTTTAACAAAAAAAAATATAACTAAGTTGTAAATCGTTGGGAGGTACATCGAAGGACATTTCCTAGATATTTAAGTCTCTAAAGATTTAAAAATACCCTAGAAAATCGACCTATAAAAAAAAATTCTAAAATAAATTAAAGACAATTAATTTATTTTGACAGAAAAAATATAACCAAGTTGTAAATCGATGGAAGGTACATGTGAGGACATTTTCTAGATATTTAAGTCTCTAAAGATTTAAAAATACCCTAGAAAATCGACCAACAAAAAAAAATTCAAAAGTAAATTAAAGAAACATTATCTATTTTAACAAAAAAAAATATAATTAAGTTGTAAATCGATGCGAGGTACATGGGAGGACATTTCCTAGATATTCAAGACTCTAAAGATTTAAAAATACACTAGAAAATCGACCCATAAATAAAATTTAAAAATAAATTATAGACACATTATCTACTTTAACAAAAAAAATATAACCGAGTTGTAAATCGATGGGAGGTACATGGGAGGACATTTCCTAGATATTCAAATCTCTAAAAATTTAAACATACCCTACAAAATCAACCCATAAAAAAATTCAAAAATAGAATAAAGACACATTATCTATTTTAACAAAAAAAAATATAACCGAGTTGTAAATCGATGGGAGGTACATGGGAGGACATTTCCTAGATATTCAAGTCTCTAAAGATTTAAAAATACCCTATAAAATCGACCTATAAAAAAAAATTCTAAACTAAATTAAAGACAATTAATTTATTTTGACAGAAAAAATATGACCAAGTTGTAAATCGATGGAAGGTACATGTAAGGACATTTTCTAGATATTCAAGTCTCTAAAGATTTAAAAATACCCTAGAAAATCGACCCACAAAAAAAAATTCAAAAGTAAATTAAAGAAACATTATCTATTTTAACAAAAAAAATATAATTAAGTTGTAAATCAATGCGAGGTACATGGGAGGACATTTCCTAGATATTCAAGTCTCTAAAAATTTCAAAATACCCTAGAAAATCAACCCATAAAAACATCAAAAATTTCCTAAATATTCCAGTCTATAACGATTTAAATATACTTTTAAAAATCGACCTATAAAAAAAAAGTCTGAAATAAATTAAAGACACATTATCTATTTTAACAAAAAAAAATATAACCAAGTTGTAAATCGATGGAAGGTACATAGAAGGACATTTCCTAGATATTCAGGTCTCTAAAAATTTAAACATACTCTAGAAAATCGACCCATAAAAAAAAATTCAAAAACAAATTAAATACACATTATCTATTTTAACAAAAAAAAATATAACCGAGTTGTGAATCGATGGGAGGTACATAGATAGGACATTTCCTAGATATTTAAGTCTCTAAAGATTTTTAAAATACCCTAGAAAATCGACCAATAAAGAAAATTCAAAAATAAATTAAAGACACATTATCTATTTTAACAAAATAAATATAACTAAGTTGTAAATCGATGGGAGGTACATAAGAGGATATTTCCTAGATATTCAAGTCTCTAACAATTTAAAAATACCCTTGAAAATCGACCTATATAAAAAAAATTTAAAAATAAATTAAAGACACATTTTTTTTTTATAACAAAAATATAACCAAGTTGTAAATTGATGGAAGGTACATGGGAGGACATTTCCTAGATTTAGGAATTTGTTTCTCTCATCGATTTACAACTTGGTTATATTTTTTTTGGCAAAATAAATAATTTGTCTTTAATTTATTTTAGAATTTTTTTTTATGGGTCGATTTTCTAGGGTATTTTTTAATCTTTAAAGACTTGAATATCTAGGAAATGTCCTCCTATGTACCTCCCATCGATTTACAACTTGGTTATAGTTTTTTTGTCAAAATAAAGAATTTGTCTTTAATTTAGTTTTGAATTTTTTTTATGGGTCGATTTTCTAGGGTATTTTTAAATGTTTAGAGACTTGAATATCTAGGAAATGTCATCCCATGTACCCCCCATCGATTTACAACTTGGTTATATTTTTTTTGTTAAAATAGATAATGTGTCTTTAATTTATTTTTGAATTTTTTTTCTGTGTCGATTCTTTAGGGTATTTTTAAATCTTTAGAGACTTGAATATCTAGGAAATGTCCTCCCATGTACCTCTCATCGATTTACAACTTGGTTATATTTTTTCTGTTAAAATAAATAATTTGTCATTAATTTATTTTTGAATTTTTTTTATATGGGTCGATTTTTTAGGGTATTTTTAAATGTTTAGAGACTTAAATATCTAGAAAATGTCCTCCCATGTACCTCCTATCGATTTATAACTTGGTTATATTTTTTTTGTAAAAATAGATAATGTGTAATTATTTTTTTTTTAATTTTTTTTATATGTGACGATTTTCTAAGGTATTTTTTAATTTTTAAAGACTTGAATATCTAGGAAATGTCTTCCCATGTACCTCCCATCGATTTACAACTTGGTTATATTTTTTTTGTAAAAATAGATAATGTGTAATTTATATATTTTTTAATTTTTTTTATATGAGTCGATTTTATAAGGTATTTTTAAATCTTAAGACACTTGAATATCTAGAAAATGTCCTCTTATGTACCCCCATCGTTTTACAACTTGGTTATATTTTTTCTGTTAAATAAAATAGTTTGTCTTTAATTTATTTTTGAATTTTTTTTATATGGGTCGATTTTGTAGGGTATTTTTTAATCTTTAAAAACTTGAATATCTAGGAAATGTCCACCCATGTACCTGCCATCGATTTACAACTTGGTTATAGTTTTTTTGTCAAAATAAATAATTTGTCTTTAATTTATTTTTCAATTTTTTTATATAGATCGATTTTCTAGGGTATTTTTAAATGTTTAGAGACTTGAATATCTAGCAAATGTCATCCCATGTACCTTTCATCGATTTACAACTTAGTTATATTTTTTTTGTAAAAATAGATAATGTGTAATTAATTTATTTTTTAATTTTTTTTATATGGGTCGATTTTCTAAGGTATTTTTAAATATTTAGAGACTTAAAAATCTAGGAAATGTTCTCCCATGTACCTGCCATCGATTTACAACTTGGTTATATTTTTTTTGTCAAAATAAATAATTTGTCTTTAATTTATTTTTTAATTTTTTTTTATGGGTCGATTTTCTGGGGTATTTTTAAATCTTTAGAGACTTGAATATCTACGAAATGTCCTCCCATGTACCTCGTATCGATTTATAACTTGGTTATATTTTTTTTGTCAAAATAAATATTTTGTCTTTAATTTATTTTTCAATTTTTTTATATGGGTCGATTTTCTAGGGTATTTTTAAATCTTTAAAGACTTGAATATCTTGGAAATGTCCTCCCATAACCCTGCCATCGATTTACATCTTGGTTATATTTTTTTTTTGTCAAAATAAATAATTTGTCTTTAATTTATTTTTGAATTTTTTTTATATGGGTCGATTTTGTAGGGTATTTTTTAATCTTTAAAAAGTTGAATATCTAGGAAATGTCCACCCATGTACCTCCCATCGATTTACAACTTGGTTATAGTTTTTTTGTCAAAATAAATAATTTGTCTGTAATTTATTTTTCAATTTTTTTATATAGATCGATTTTCTAGGGTATTTTTAAATGTTTAGAGACTTGAATATCTAGGAAATGTCATCCCATGTACCTTTCATCGATTTACAACTTAGTTATATTTTTTTTGTAAAAATAGATAATGTGTAATTAATTTATTTTTTAATTTTTTTTATATGGGTCGATTTTCTAAGGTATTTTTAAATATTTAGAGACTTAAAAATCTAGGAAATGTTCTCCCATGTACCTGCCATCGATTTACAACTTGGTTATATTTTTTTTGTCAAAATAAATAATTTGTCTTTAATTTATTTTTCAATTTTTTTATATGGGTCGATTTTCTAGGGTATTTTTAAATGTTTAGAGACTTAAATATCTAGAAAATGTCCTCTCACGTACCTCCCAACGATTTACAACTTAGTTATATTTTTGTTGTAAAAAAAGATAAAGTATCTTTAATTTATTTTTGAATTTTTTTTATATGGGTCGATTTTGTAGGGTATTTTTAAATCTTTAGAGACTTGAATATCTACGAAATGTCCTCCTATGTACCTCCTATCGATTTATAACTTGGTTATATTTTTGTTGTAAAAAAAGATAATGTGTCTTTAATTTATTTTCGATTTTTTTTTATTTGGGTCGATTTTCTAGGGTATTTTTTAATCTTTAAAGATTTGAATATCTAGGAATTGTCCTCCCATGTACCTCCCATCGATTTACAACTTGGTTATAGTTGTTTTGTCAAAATAAATAATTTGTCTTTAATTTATTTTTCAATTTTTTTATATGGATCGATTTTCTAGGGTATTTTTAAATCTTTAGAGACTTAAATATCTAGGAAATGTCCTCCCATGTACCTCTCATCGATTTACAACTTGGTTATATTTTTTTTTTGTCAAAATAAATAATTTGTCTTTAATTTATTTTTCAATTTTTTTATATGGGTCGATTTTTTAGGGTATTTTTAAATCTTTAGTGACTTGAATATCTAGAAAATGTCCTCTAATGTACCCCCCATCGATTTACAACTTGGTTATATTTTTTTTGTTAAAATAGATAATGTGACTTAATTTATTTTTGAATTTTTTTTCTGTGTGGATTTTTTAGGGTTTTTTTTAATCTTTAGAGACTTGAATATCTTGAAAATGTCCTCTAATGTACCTCCCATCGATTTACAACTTGGTTATATTTTTTTTGTCAAAATAAATAATTTGTCTTTAATTTATTTTTTAATTTTTTTATATGGATGGTTTTTCTAGGGTATTTTTAAATCTTTAGAGACTTAAATATCTAGGAAATGTCCTCCCATGTACCTCCTATCGATTTACAACTTGGTTATATTTTTTTTGTCAAAATAAATAATTTGTCTTTAATTTAGTTTTGAATTTTTTTTGTATGGGTCGATTTTCTAGGGTATTTTTAAATCTTTAGAGACTTGAATATCTAGGAAATGTCCTCCCTTGTACCTCCCATCGATTTACATTTTAGTTATATTTTTTTTTTGTTAAAATAGATAATGTGTCTTAATTTATTTTTGAATTTTTTTTATAGGTCGATTTTCTAGGGTATTTTTAAATCTTTAGAGACTTGAATATCTAGAAAATGTCCTCTCATGTACCTTCCCTCGATTTACAACTTGGTTATATTTTTTTTTCAAAATAGATAATGTGTCTGTGATATATATTTTTTTTTTTTTTTCTATAATTGGATTTTCTAAGATTGTTTTAAATCGTTATAGACTTGATTATTTAGTAAATGGCCTCCCATGTACCTTAGATCTATTTAGAACCTGATTAAATTTTTCTTGTGATAGTTGAAAATATTGTTTATAATTATTTTGATTATTTGCCTTTGGGTCCACTTTTTAGGGGAGTTTTAATTTGTTTTAGATTTGAATAAGTAGAGATCAAATTGAATATATAAATGGCACTTTTCTGCCTGTAATCAATGTTAATTAAAACTTGATGAAAGTCTGTTCAAAACATATTTATAGATTTTCCTAGGGCAATGAACCAACTCTAAAAAATTCTGTATTTTTACCTTACACTTAGTAATATAATTATAGAGAAAATAATGAAATATGAAAAAAATTTAATTTCACTTTCAAAATAAACAAAAACACAAAGATAGATAAACTCTAAAAGACGATAAAATGGATTAACAACCCCCAAAAGCGATCCCAAAGTAAAATAATGAAAATTAATTTTGATAAAAATGATCAGAGTATACAAACAAATTTTGCTTCCTTTCTAAATTAATAGAAGCCACGTAGTGCTCCTACGTGACTTCTTTTAATTCCTTAATTATTTTAGATAATAACAAGGGTTAACAACCCTTAAAAGTATCCCCAATGTAAAATAATCAAAATTAATTTTGATAAAAATTATCAGATTATACAAATAAAGTTTGTTCATGTTTTAAATTAATGGAAGGGACGTGGGAGGGTACTTTTTAATTATTCAAGATGATAAAAAGGGTTAATAACTCCCGAAAGTTACCCCAAACTGAAATAATTAAAATTAATTTAGAAAATATTTATCAGTTTATAAAAATAATTTTTGCTCATTAGCTAAATTAATAAAAGTTAGGTTGTTGGAAAAACAAGAAATAAATTTTGAAAAATCTTATTTTTTTAAAAAAAAGATTAGATTATTAAAGAAATGTACACAGTAAATTGACTTCTAAGAGTTTAAAGTGATCAGAGAAGGAATCAACCCGAAAAAAGTAACTGTTGGCAGAATAACGAGAAATACAATTTGAATAAAAATCTTATTTTATTAAAAAACATATTTTCAGGTATAAATTGCTGAAGTTGACTGACGACTATGTCTTTTAAGATTATAAAGTAATCAGAAGCGGAATCAACCCGATAAAAGGAACTGTTGGTGAAATAACACAAAATATATTTTGAAAAACAATATTTTTTTTTTTTTAAATTTTGTTTCAGGTATAAATTGTAGGAATGTTCTGAGGAAGATGTCCTCTAAATGTTGAAACAGATGACAAGGAAAATCATTTTAAAGAATAGAAACTTGAGTGGTATATGAAAAATAATGTTTAAGGAAATTTCTGTTTTCCTTCAAATATTTAGTTTCGCCTATAAATTGAATAAATTAAATGAAGAAGATGTCTTCTAATGGTATAAAGTAATGTCTAGAGGAAGTGAACAGAAAGTTGAACTTATAGTTACCCTAACAAGTATGTATAACTGGAATACTTCCTTGTATGAAATTGTTTTCTAAAAACGATTTTTGTTTTGTTTTTTAGGTACGTAATGGAAGCCTCACCAAGTTTCTTTAGGCATTCGTATTGAAAAGAAAAAACTCTGGAAGATTTTTAGATGGCGTAAATGTCGGATGCTCCTTTTTCCTGGTCATTGCTTATTTTTTCTTGGAGCCTCTGCTTTATTGTTATTCTGCACAGAATCTGAAAATCAATTTAATTTTTAATTTTTTTTTAGAATTTTGGTTCTTTTTAAGTACTTTGAATAAATTATTTAACATTAATAAAAACTGCAAAGTTATTTTTAAATAAAAAATTTAGGTTTATGAATTTCCATTTTCAGCAATCTACAACTGCATGATTTGATGGTTCTAATTTGGTGAGTTGTCCCTGGGAACCATTTCCGTTCCATTTTCCGTGCAAATATACGTACGTGTATATTTCAATGTAAAATACCTAAAAAGGCCTGAAAAAGAAAGAAAATTGATCAGACAAAAAAAAGAAAAAAATTTTAACACAAAGCCAGTACTCATTTAGAAATTGTTATTTATGATACTATAACTTTGTTTATTAAATTTCAAAAGCAATTTCAGTTTAATAAATATTAAAATTTGTATCAATTACAATTTTTATGGTTTAAAGTTGGAATAAATTGACGTATAGAACAACTGAATTTTAAGTTGATTAAAAATTTAATATATTTAAGTAATTAAAATAGGCAAAAATTTTGATTAGTTAAATTTAAAGTTTAAGAAAAGTTTAATCGTCGAAAATTATAACAATAAGAAAATTAAAAAATAGATAAATATATAAATAACAAAGTAAAAATTTTAACTTACCTAAAGTTTCAATATTTTTCTGAGAAGTTGTTGACTGTGATATGACTGCTAAAACAAAATGCCAAATTTATTCCTTTTCTTTTTCAACTTTCTTTAGAACAAATTGAAAGAATAGAATGCCTGGAAAATGAATCTGAATACTTCTTCAAGATTCTGTTGTTGCACTTATTTATGTCCGTTTAATTGTTTACCATGACAGTTTCTGCGCTACATCTGTAAAATAGAAGACAATAATTAGATAAATAAAAATTAGTAAATATTCACATTATAACCGGAATACCTAACTTATTGTCACTTTATACCATTCAATAAAATGGTTTTATTTATTTATTTTTATTTTAAATTTAAATCAACAAATGATATCTCTTATTAAAAAAAAAATTAATTCTTTATCATCAAAAGTATAAAAATCGTTTACTTTTTTTAAAAAATTTAAATTTTCCAAAAATAAAGGTAGGTTATATTATGTAAATTTAAAAAATAAAGGTTCATCATGAAAATGTATTATATTATAATAATACAATAATATTTTAATTGACCATTAATGTTCTGATGAGGAAATAAAATTCTATTAAACTCATCTAAAGGATTAAAAAATAATGCATCACTAATCAAACGTTTCAATAATGTAAGAATAATAATAAATATAGGCCAAAAAACAAATTGACAAAGCGTATATAAACAATAATAATAATAATAGCAATTATTTTAATCCTTTTACGTCCGAGAATATTATAGATTTAATAAAACGACACTTTCGGACTGAAATTTAGATGTTTATTTACTATAAGTCCAACGTTTCGAGAACTAACTGTTCTCCTCTTCAGGGACTATAATTTAAATAGTATCAAAAAGACACATATTCTGGAAGATTATTACATTTTTATTCTAACCACCCTATTCAACACAAAATAGCTATAATAAAAAATATGGTTGATTCAGCTATCCATCTTTCTGATAAATCTTTCCACGATCAAAATTTAAAACTAATAAAAGACCTCCTATTTTTAAACAGTTATCCCTCAGAATTTAATAACGAACATATAAACAAAAGATTAAATGAAATAAAAAATCCAAGAACACTTACTTCTCAAAACGTAGATAATAACAAAAAATCTTTTGTAACGATTCCGTATTATGGCCAAATTTCAGAAAGTATAAAAAGATTATTATCAAAATATAATATAAGAACAATTTTTAAGGTTAATTACAAACTAAATAAATTTATTAAACTAGGTAAAGGCCAATTAAAATCAATAGACAAACCTAACGTTGTTTATAAAATCCCGTGTTCTTGTGGAAAATGTTATGTTGGTCAAACCAGCAGACCATTGAGAATCAGATTAAAAGAACATAACGATAATTTTGGCTATAATGAAAAATACCATAATGTCATCAGCAGACATAGAAAATGAAATAATAATACGCCTCATGAAATTCTTTGGGAAAATTTTGAAATATTGCATAATGAACCTAATGAATATAAAAGACTTTTTGCAGAAATGGTCCATATTAAAAAGGCAGGTGATAACTGTATAAATGTAAAAAAAAATCTGGAAAATTTTAATACATCATACAATGCTATTCTTGAATTTAAAAAAAAAAAAATTATTTCAATATCCTAATTAAATTCTTATAACGATTCAAAATATTATTAAAATTTTGTAACAGTTCGTTAATCTAGGGGTCTATTTTTATATCAATAAGACCTAAGAAAGAGCCTGAGGGAAGGTAAGTAAACGTAAAGTCAGTTTAATTTAATTTATCTTTATTTTAATAGTGTTCTGTCGTTCATACAACTCGGTTTAACACATTCTTGTTGCGCGATATTCCGTTTGCAATACTCTTACAGGGGCTGGTAAATCAAACGTAGATTTTTGTATTTTTTATCACAATCAAATAAAATAATGATTCCTTTCCACTAGATTGCTGTTCGTCGGTAGAAACTCAATCGTAAGTATTAACTAAATTTTATTAATTTTATAATAATAACAATAATTTAATAGTCTTTTTCTTTTAGGTGGCGGTTCATCGGTGGAAACTCACTCGTAAGTATCACAATGTTTAATCCTAATTTTAAATTAAAGTCTCTTTTTATTTTAAGTTCACAGGTTTATTTAATGTAGTTTCCGGTAGAAACGCACTCAACAGCGGTAGGTATTTTTGGCAGATCCCATAGTCGACTCAGGATCAACTCCTCATCGGGAAACCGATTGAAAAAAATAAGTTCCGGTGGCCTCCTGGCGTGGACCGGAAATCAAATTAAAAATGTTCCGGCAGCCTTTCGGCGTACCACAGTGGGAAGAAAGGGCATTTTTCGTCTCAAAATTCTACCGAAGGCCCAAATCTTAACGGATTTTAAAGTTTTTTTTTTTTAAAATACTCATGAAGAATTGTTTAAAAAGTAAAGATGCAGGAAAATTGTGACTTTCCCAAAATAACCTACCTACATGACTTTTTCTAGTGAAGAACACGATTTTTGTTAGAAAAATGATTTATAAAATATATTTTCACTCATATTTAGGGCAAATTTTGATAAGAAATTTACAAATTATACTTCTACGGGTTCTAGTCTACAAACATCAACAGATATATATTTAAAAATTCAAAATGGCGGATTATACTTGTCAATTTGATTAAAGTTCATTAAAATATCATAGTTCTTAGTTAAGACGTGCTCAAAAAAAAAATTTATTTTCAAAAAACTTGACTTTTCGTGTTTTTGATTACGAATCTGAAGTTAGCTTTAAAAAAATTGTAAATATCGAATCCAATATGGCGGCAAATATTATACAATTTGTGTATATTTCTTTAAAATTAAGTGTTAAAAGGCAATAAGGACCTTTACGAATGAATCAAAAGTTAGTCCCTCCGATTTCAAAATGGCGAATCCAATATGGCGGCTAATATTATACAATTTGTGTTTATTTCTTTGAAATTAGGTGTTAAAAGGCAATTAGGACCTCTACGAATGAATCTGAAGTTAGTCCCTCCGATTTCAAAATGGCGAATCCCATATGGCGGAAAATATACAATTTGTGTTTATTTCTTTGAAATTAAGTGTTAAAGGGCCATTACTACTCTAAAACACTACTTATATACCCTAGAGTCACACCCCTCCACATTTTACAGCTTCTTGACAATACCGCTGATTGGCTTATATTGCACAATGCGATCATGTATGACTAAGCAGTATGCAGTTGTCTCCTCAGGCATATTACTTCTGGTTTCAAATTCCAAACGTACATCGACTGATGTCTGCTTTAGGAACTCGTTTTGTTTTGAGCAGTCAATAACAATTAAAGGTGCCAATGATTTAAGAGTTGATCTACTTAGTATAGGTTCCGAATCTCTTCCATAGTAAGATGATTGAAAATTAGCATACATATCATATAATACAGAATGCTGATTATTATTATAGTGTATATTCAAATTTCCATATGGATAAGATAGTGAGTTTAAAAACAATTTTAAATTTATGAGATCACAGTGATCAAAAAGACATATAGGCACTTCCATTTTATTTTTTCTTTTAGTTTGAAATCCAACATTAACATATCTTGGTTTCTCTAATTGTGTTGAAGATTTAATTTGCCACATAACTTTTGTACTTAAAGGAAGCAGTGAATACTAATACATTTCCCATGATCTAAAACTCATTGAAATTAATGGATCTTTCTCAATAAATTTCAATAATTTAATTTTATTATTGTCAGATGGTATAACATATGGTACCATCCATTCAATATTATGAATCATAAATTTAAATCCAGGAATAAGTGGTCCATTGAAAATAGTAGAATCATAATCACTACGCGATCTTATTAAAATAAGTTCATGTTTAGCATTCGTAACAATTTTCTTATAATCTTCAGCAAAACCAAAAATCATACTCAAAGGTATTATTACATTAAAATAACCATTTACCATTAGCACTCTTGAATTTGCTTCAAATTTCACAAATCCAGCATTTTCTGTACGATTAACATGAGATGGTGTTAAAGATACTAAATTTTTCATAGTTGTATTGTGTCCAACATACTTGCATCGATCAATCTCAGAACCATTTAATTCATAACGAATTTCATAAAACAAATAAGCTATAGCATTATTTGTAAGTTCAACATTCTCTGTGAGAACGGTTCCATCATCTTTACATAACTTTCCAAATATTTGTAATGAACTGTTGCTTGGTAAAATAGGCAAATCTTGATTTTGTACTACAATACGGATTTTATCACTATTATTAAAAGTTGATGATGCATATGGTTGATGACTATGAATCTCATACTTGGCAATGGATTCATCAAAATTTACTGCAGTTGGAATGCTGAGAATGTCTTCCATTTTTCTTATAACAGCTACACATAAAAAATAGAAAAATTTGATCTTTTTTCTTCCTCTTCCTTTTTCTTATTTTTGAATTTTCACTTGTAGACTAAGTTGTTTCAGGAACTGTCGATTCTGAGGTGTTAACACCTTCCGAGTAACATTCACACTGACCTTCTTTGCACATGTCGGTTGACTTTTATAACTACCGCTAACTTTTTTTTTTGTTATAAATGATACCCATTACACTGACTTTATATGTAAACGTATTGTTATTGTTTCTCCTCTAAAATTAACCAAGTCACCGTCCTGATCTACTAAGCGAAGTTTCATATTATATATTGTCTTCACGGCGATTGGAAGGTAAATGATTCGAGTTGGAACTTCAGTGATCTTATATCCCGGTGGAACGACAGGAAAGAATTCATGTATAGTATGAACTTTTTGATTATTTATATATGCTCTAGTTGTAATATTACATTTAACACGTAGAGTATTCACTTTTAATATAGATACAGGTAAATTAGATTCATGACTTTCCTTAGCTTTCAGTTGACGAGGAGCAAATCCTAATAATTTACCATTAGAATCTGTCGGATGAAATTTTATGTCACAATTTGATTTAATGCGACAACCTAATGTATTGTTGTTAGGTTTAATAGTTAATGCAAATTTATTTGACAATTTTGCTTTAATATATGATTCAATATCTTTAATTTCATAACTACCTGTTGGTATAGTCACTACAGAATTATCTATGTAAAACTTATTGCAACCTTTATCAATGTTGGGAATTGAATTAAATGTAAACAGATCAACAAGTCCAAGTACATAATTCTTGTCTTGTGAGAGCTCAATTGGTGGGAAATAAGTAGTTTCGAGAACTGATGAGTTTCCCGTTAACGTTAAAGTAAATGAGTTATTCATGATTGTCATCTGTTTTCATACTGATGCTTACAACTTTATTACTTGCTCTTATATAGACTAAAACTGTTTATAACATTAAGTTGATCACATAGAAACTTCAAGCATAAGTATCCGCATATGAATGTATCAAACTTTTGATATCTCTCATTATTATATTTTATATAGCTACCAACACCTAAGTTATCTTCTTATATGATACCCAATGAGTTCCAGGTCCTTCCTTATCATCAAGATTAATAATTGCTGATTCATATTTATGAGGTCCTGTAATAGGTAATTCATTTCGCATGAATACTCCACGAAAATGAGGTATATTCATAATTTTAGCATATTTAAATAGATCAAAGTCAGTTAGTGCACGGTGAGGTAGCTTCAAAATTAGTTTTTTTGAGTCCTTTTCTTAGTTGTCAATTCTTTCCCTTTATACGGTTGAATATAAAGACCAAGTCCTTGTCGATAAGGTTTTAAGTGTAAACCTTTTCCCAAGACAATAGCCTCCATTGTTTGATTATGTCGTTCAGCTTCTGAAAGTTGTTTCTTGGCTGCATTAGCATCATTTACAGCTTTTACTATACCACCAACCCCTCCGCTAAGAGCTCCAAGAGGACTAAGTCCAGCAAAAATTGGAATAAGTGGTAAAATACCACCAACTTTTGATGGTACAGAAAGAATTCTAGGTGTTGAAATTTTAGATTTACCACCAAACTTTTTTATAACCTTCTTTGCACCAATCATAGCAGTTTTAATAGTATCTAAAGAATTACCGTTTGATTTCATACATTTTTTAGCAGCATGAACAACTTTATTCAATGTAACTCTTTTTTTATTCTTGGAAACTCTCTTCTTTTTTCTCTGTTTTTTATTCTTTTTTATTCTTTTTTTCATATTTTTCTTCATATTATCATTAATTTTTAACCCTATACCGAATTTAGATTCAACTTTCATTATATTAGTAACAGCTAATGCAGCAGCTTTTTCACTAATACTAGCGTCCTTGATGAGAACACGTTGCCAAGCCTTTTCAGCTAATATTTTATCTGCAGAATTTCTTGCTTCTATATTTTCCTTTTCTTTTGAATATGCAATATCATGTGCCTTACAAGCTGCATCCAAAGAATTTACACCGGGATCACCAAGAGCTAAACGTTTTTTTAATTTTGTACCAGGTCCACAATAATGGTATCCAGGAATATGTAACTCAATTGGTAATTTATTTATTATATTATTAAGAAAACCTTGACCAGTGTGAGATTTTTTTTTCTTCACTTTTTCATGAATGTCCATTCTTTACTCGACGATGGTTTACAACCGACTGTTGGAAATAGATTTTAAAAGTGTGATATTAATAGTTCTTTTCTCAGTCAAGTCCAAGATGCAGTTTAAGGTACAAGCTAATCAGCTCCCGATTGTAAATGTTGATAATCTCATTCAATCCAATAATAATAATGAGGTTACGCGTCATGGAAATCTGTTTTCAAATAGTGTTCGCGCAGCTTTTTGCGGTCCATCAAATTGTGGAAAAACAAATGCTCTTCTTTCTCTGATTATTTATACATCCGAATGGCTTGAGCTTTGAGAATATTTATTTATACTTAAAGTCATTACAACAGCCTAAATATAAATTTCTAGAAAAAGTATTGAGTAAAGTTGATGGAATCGAATACTTTCCATATAGTGAGCATGAGGAAGTGGTTTCGCCTAAAGATGCTAAACCAAATTCAATTTTTATTTTTGATGATATTGCTTGTAAGAAACAGGACAATGTAAGAGCCTTCTTTTGTATGGGTAGACATGTTAACGTTAATAGTTTTTATCTGTGTCAAACATATGCTCATATTCCTAAGCATTTAGTTAGAGATAATGTTAACTTACTTGTGCTTTTTAAACAGGATGATAGAAACCTTAGGCATGTTTATAATGATCATGTGAACACTGATATGACGTACAATCAATTTCGAGATTTATGTTCTACATGTTGGAATTCTGATAGATATGGATTTGTAGTTATTGACAAAGATAGAAATTTGAATGAAGGAAGATATAGAAAAGGGTTTGACTGCTTCATTCATTTATAAATAATATATGTTTCCAGAAAAATACGTTAGTACAATTTTAGACTTCAATACATAAACATGTATCGAAAAGAGTTAGAAACACTTCATCAGGTTGTGAAGGCAAGTGAAGCATTTCGACGAAAACATCAAATACTTAAAAGCGGTAGAGAAAATGCTAAAAATATGTTAAGAGAATCTTTTCAACCATTAGTTACTCCATTAGAAAAATTGGTTGCTGTAACTCATACACCTGTCAAAGTTAAAAATGTTAGGAGAAAAAAAGAAAAAGAAGAAGACTATGATGCATCTTTTAAGACTGCTATTAGTAAAACTGTGCCATTTGATTTATCCCAAAAAGATTTCTATGATGCTTTTAGTGAAGAATCTAATATGCATAAAATTAAAAATGAAAATTTGTTTAATGAATCAGAGAATCAAGTGGATTTCTATTATGCTTTTAGTAAAGAATCTAATGTGCATAATATTAAGAATAAAAATTGTTTAATGAATCAAAGAATCAAGAGTCTAATGATATTACTTATAAAAAAGATAATACATCTAATACAGATGCAACGGATGAAGAATCTTATAAATTAACAAATAAATTTATACAAATGTTGAATAAAAACAGAAAGCAGTATTTGGATATGGTATATGGAGTACGCAAACTCCCTGACGGTACATTCATAATTAGGGATACAAAAATTGATTGTGAAGGTCCATACATTAATTTAGTTGGAAAGAAAAAATATTCAAAAACATGTGGATTATTAGAACTTCTATTCAGACAACAACCAGATCAAGCTTCCATAAGTTCAAATGACTTAGCAAACTGTAAGGAAATTGTTTTTACTACTAATGCACATAAAAAGAGTTACAGTCCAAGCAAACAAATGCGCATTAACAAGAGTTCTAAATATACTAATGTTATTGCAAAGCTTTTCACAAAAACAGGAAATTCTTTACAAAAAAAGAGTCGTTTACCACAATCTATGATTGTGAAAAGAGAAACTTATCCCGACTATATTTATTAGGATGATCCAAACGAGCTTGTAGACCGTTTACGTTGACTGATAGCATCACAACAGGCTGGTAATCCTAGTCATAAGAATGAAATTATGTCAATCATTGAGGAGTTACGTGAAGCTCAAATCATATATTAATAGTACACTAGAAAAATTGAGATTAGTATCTTGTTAATCATTGATGTATTCAGATGTTTGAAATACTCACTGAAAATGAATGATAAAAAATTAGTAGTAGTTACAGAATTACATAAACAAGCTAGGCGAAATTATCAACGTCGTAAGGTACAAATACGGGGGATGGATGAAACATGGCAAGCAGATCTAGTTGAATTGATACCTTATTCTAAAGTTAATAATGGTTTTAAATATACACTCACAGTTATAGATATATTCTTAAAGTATGCATTGGCTATTCCAGTCAAAAGTAAATGTGGAAAAAATGTTTCTCCAGCTATAAAATCTATACTTTTAAATGGAAGTGTTCCAAAAAAATTGCATACTGATAGAAGCAAAGAATTTTATAATTCTCAATTTGAGAGTTTAATGAAATCTTATAAAATCATATTATATTCAACCTATAGTAATTTAAAAGCTTCAATTGTTGAAAGATTCAACCGCACACTGAAGAATATGATGTGGCCACAATTCAACTTGCAAGAAAATTATAAATGGATAAATATTTTACCATCTCTCGTTTCACAGTATAATAATAAAAAACATCGTACTATTGGCATGAAACCAAAAGATGTCAAAAAATATGATAAAAGTATGCTGTTAAAACGTATATCTAAGCAAAGGAAAATTTCAGTTAAGAAAATAAAATTAAAAGTTGGTGATCGAGTTCGTGTAAGCAAGTATAAGAATGTTTTCAGTAAAGGATATACACCCAACTGGACAACTGAAATATTTACTATCACTGCAGTTAAATCAACAAACCCAGTAACGTATAAACTAAAGGATTATCAGGATGAGCCCATCGAAGGCGGCTTCTACGAAGAAGAAATCTCCAAAGTGAAATATCCAGATGTCTATCTCATAGAAAAAGTTCTCAAACAACGTCACGATAAAGTCTATGTAAAATAGCTTGGATTTGACAACTCACACAATAGTTGGATACATAAATCAGAAATGTAATCATTCAGCAAATGTTAAAGTTAAATTTTAAATAAGTTAAAGTTAACTTTTGGAAAAGTTAAAGTTAACTTTTGGAAAAGTTAAAGTTAACTTTTGGAAAAGTTAACTTTCATAAAAGTTAAATGGAATTAACATGTAATTTTCATAAGAGTTAAAGTTAACTTTTGGAAAAGTTAAAGTTAAATTAAGCAAATATGTGATGATGTAATTTTTATTTATTTGATAGTGTAAGTTTATATTATACTTTAGAAAAAAATATTATTTTAACTTAAAAAAATGTAACCAAGAGAAGGTAATAATAAAAAAGAAATAACAATTTTAAATTTAAACATTGTTTATTTTTGCAAACCTCCTTCATATGTACAGGTTATATAATACAATTATATACACTAATACAGTTTAATTCCTTTCTATACTTTTATAATGACCCCCAAGCAAGGGTATCTGTACTATTAGGCAATAAGTAACGTTTATCATCAAAGGGACTTAATGCTACCTTAAACTGTTTCACAGTTTCTACTTGATGTAGCCGAGATCTAATTACATGTTGCGTTCTCGTTTGAATCCTAGATTTCTGTAGACATTCCACATAATCATCAAAGTTAATAGTTTTATTAACCACACTTGCCTTTACACCTTTAGCTTTTTTCGCAAAATCTTGTCCGTTAACCCGAATGCTATACATTTTACTTCTCAGAACAATAAATTCAGTAATTATCTCTCCATTACATTCAGCTTTCATTAATCCTACTTTTTTCTTGTTGACTTTTGGAATATTATATACATTATCTTTCGCATAATCTGAAGTGTCAAACTTGTGAATATCATCGGTCATATCACTATAAATATCTCTACACTTTAATTCATAAATGAAACTATCAGTATCAGTGTACAACAACTTACAATTTTTACCATATTTTTTTAACATAAATTCATAATGAAAATCATACATAAGTGTCTTGGATAAATCAAGTATTGCAAACCCAACGAATATAGGTTTGTGGAGCACTATTTCTGTTTTTCGAAGCTCAATTGCCACTAAATTTTTATTAAAAATTGATCTACTATGAAAGTTGGGTTTAGATATGAGAGCTTCAGCTTTATATCTACCACCCCATTTAGTAACAAGTTTTACATCAACATGAATTCGCACATTCTCCATAGTTTTACCGTAAACTGCATTATTCATTAATTTAAACAAATTTTTTTCAAATTCATTTTTAGCGTCTCTTCTCATAGAAGTATTAAAGTCGATGTAAGACTTGAGCCAAGTTTTTTGATTAAATTTAAGTACTCTATGAATTTTTACAAGCGTTAGACCATTTGAAAGAGCTTGTTTTAACGCTCGATAATGAATAATATAATTGAGTTTATGTGAAAGAGTGGTTAGAAGTTTAGTTTGCTTTGACGCTGTTGTTGGTGGGTTTGAGTGTTCTGAACAAAAAGGAAAATCACTATGACTGTCATGTAATTCTTGAGGATATTTAAGATCCACTTTTAAATTGTACCCAATAGGTGAGTCATCCGGAATATTAAAATTAAAACTGTTATTCAAAAAAGGAAGCCACTTAAATCCACCATATGGAAGCGGCTGCATCATACCCCATCCATATAGATTATTGGCATCGAAATACATAATATATTTAGTTTCATCATTTGGGTTAAAATTTTTCATATACATATTATTAGCCTTTGAATATCTATTACAACATTGGCTTATACCTCCTCTTATACCACGCTCAATAAACATAAGTTTGTCAATATCAGTTATGAGTTCTAATTTTACCTTTGTATAATTCAACATTGCATCCCATGTAAATCCAGGAGTAGTATAATAATGAGCAGGATCAAGATTATAAGCTCGCAAACATTGATTTCGAAAATTTTCAAAGACATCTGCCAATAATAGTATATCAGTTTTCATATATAAATCCACATATTCACCAAGATTTTTACATTGGAATGTAGACCATACATTTTGAGCATGACTATAATCTTCATCACAGATTGTACTATCATTGAGAGAGCTATAAAAATTTTCTTTTTTGGGTAATGCTAAATCTTTTAATTTATTCAATGAATCTATGTATTCATAAGGTAAAACACCTTTGCGTGTAATTAACTTTATTTTAGTAGCAGTGAAATTAGTAAACACTGAATTGACAATTTTGTATTCTGTTAGATATGATGCTAGTTTTTCTAAAGAGCTTGCCATAAATCTAAAGGAATCTATTGAACCGAAATTTGATTTCACTATTCTTTATTCTCTTTGTAAAGGAAATATATTTTTCCTTGTTTATTGGAAGCAAATCAATTTTCCCTTCAAATTCATGGTAAATATCTTTAATTATAAAATGAGCATCATACCCACTTAAGTTATGAAAAACTACAGGTATAATCCGAGGATCTTTGTAATTTAAATTACAATTTTCATGTGCAGCTCCACGAAATTTGCCAGTTAAATGTGAATGATCACGAACTTTTTTTTCTTGATAAGATATTGGACCTTCACAAATATCACAGATAGCAGCATTTACAAAAGCTTGAGTCTGCGCGGCTGACAAATGTTCCATTGGGATTGGATTTTTTAAAATTAACTCTACACGTTCAGCCAACATCAGTAACTCTTGTGCAAACCATTTGGCTGGATTTAGATCGGTTGGACTAGAATAATATCCTGATAAAGAATCATCATAACTATACTTCACATAAAATCCAATATTAAAAAGTTCATGATGTTGAACTACTTTAGTTTTACTTGTTGTCTCGCCTTTAACTGGCTTTAACAGACACTCACAGTCTGCGTACGCAACAAATGGCACTTTTTCTTTATAAGAACCCACACAGCACCAGAAATTCCCTGAATTTCCCCTGAATATTGGTCCACTTTTCCCGAATATTCGAACCTAATATTCAGGGAAGTTTCGTGGAAGCATCAAAATGTCCGCCATAAGGAATATTGGACGCTAAATTTCCCTGAAAATGTATTTCTAATTTTCAGGGAATTTCCGCATCTAATATTCCTTCAATATTCACAGTATTCGTAAATCTTCTGTACATGATGCGCAATGGTCGAACTTGGTTTCTGTGACACTTACGGCTGCGCAGTAGTTTTTAATGTTCTAGAATCCTACGGGTGCCAAATATGACATACAATTTTTATCAATTACCAGGTCAAAAAAATTTTGGAAATTTTTTTTTAACTTTCCCTGAATATTCTAGGAATATTAGATGCGGAAATTCCCTGAAAATTAGAAACACATTTTCAGGGAAATTTAGCGTCCAATATTCTTTATGGCGGACATTTTGATGCTTCCACGAAACTTCACTGAATATTAGGTTCGAATATTCGGGAAATGTGGACCAATATTCAGGGGAAATTCAGGGAATTTCTGGTGCTGTGTGGGAATAGTTTTTAAATTTCACAAAATTTTGACCTAGTTTAGGAAGAATTATTTTACACTCATTTAATTTTGAACATTCACCATCATGTCGAGAAAGCCTCTCTGCACTCGTAAAGTAGTGAAGACATCGATAACAAATATATTTTTTCCCATTCCATAAAGATAATTGACGACTCACAAGGCGAGATAAATCCTTGATCCACACATAATGAAAATTACACAGCCCCACAAAAAAAAAAAAGTTTCGTGTACAGCAGACCAGACTAGTCATTCCCTATGTATTTTGACGCGCTGAACACGAATCCGAAGTCCATTTTGCTCCATCACGTCAGGATTTTTTCCTAACCTCAAAATCAATAAAATGACACTTTTTGTTCATTAGCATGTGAACCCGACTTAACATTAATACATGCCTAGGGCGAATAGAAAGCTTGGATTGTGACCTTTAAAACGCTTTTTTAAAAATTGTTGTACGATGATTTTTACCGAAGTTATGATGATTTACTTAAAATATAAATTTTTTCCAAATGTAAATAACACTTCAAATATTAATGTGGTATGGTGTAATGGAAAAAAATGATTTTAAATAAAACATCATAACTTCGTTAAAAATCATCGTAGAACAATTTTTAAAAAAGTATTTTAAAGGTCACAATCCAAGCTTTCTATTCGCCCTAGGTATGTATTAATGTTAAGTCGGGTTCACATGCTAATGAACAAAAAGTGTCATTTTATTGATTTTGAGGTTAGGAAAAAATCCTGACGTGATGGAGCAAAATGGACTTCGGATTCGTGTTCAGCGCGTCAAAATACATAGGGCTAGGGTATTCCGGTCAAAAGTACATGACACTTTTTTTTTTTGTGGGGCTGTGTTATTTGATGTATTCACATTTTCAGCATCTTCATCAGCTTCATCATCGTCATCATTTTCATTCTGATATTTATCTTCAATCCTTAATAAATTAATATGTCTTTGTTTTTTATCAGATGTGAGATATATGGGAAAATTATTAAAATTTGAATTTCGCTTACTCAAACCGTAAACATTTATAGAAATATCATTTTGTTTTTGAAATCTCCTGATATCTTTAAATGAAGCTGGAAATTCTACTCCACTCCAATTTAACTCATTTTTATACTTGTAGTAATTGGAAACACGTTGGGGGTGTTTTACATCTGAATGTAAAGCTGATAAAACTGCCCACATAAAGCATTTATAATCATCATTCTTAACGTTGATGCAAGACAACTTCGCTTTAATTGAAGAATGTAAATTAATATATGATCCAGCTCTAAGCGGAATATATTGATTGATATTTATTTCTAATTTGATTATAGAATGGAGCGTCCATTGAGATTCTTGTTCTTCAAACCATTCTACATCTTTTAATATTGGGTTTTTAATATTCATGCAAAACCAATCTTCTAAAACGGTTGAAGTAAATATCTTTGCAGCTTTCACATTAAAATACTTTGATTCCACTTTTTCTTCTTCTGCGTTAAGGAATTTATGAAATTTTGCACCCAGCGCAGCATACACTTTTAATGGTCCATGTTTATTTAATACTTTTCCAATGTTGTACACGAAAAGGATGGATGTATCGTTAAAAAATGCTACTATATCAATGTGTGTAAGATTAATAATAATTCTCGTCTGAAGACGACTTTTAAACGCACTCTCACTGTTTTCCCAACGAACGCGACCACTTATTTGATCATCAATGTTTTCCAATGTATTAACTCCAGATCCTTCTTTTAAATACTTCTTGAAATTTGCATGAAGACTCATAATTATTTGAATAATATTGAGACATTTATATTTATTCTTAGCTAACTTGAGAGAATGGAATACGCTCCTCACTGTTATGTCCGAAACCACCATAACAAAAATTTTCGTAAATCTTGATTCAGAAACGGGGTAGTCCGGATGGGGACTCTATAGGTGCACAAGCTGCACGTGTGCGAAGGCGAGTTTAACAAAATCCATAAATAAACTCGATAGATCGAGTTGGGATTTCATTGATAGTCGAAACGTTTAAATACAATCCAGTGACCGTCGATAATAAAGAGATCCAAAGGTAGTAAATTTGATGCCTGAGCTTATACAACCACATCATGCATCGAGGCTGTATTAGTGCATTTAAATTACGTTTGAATTAAATAACTAAATAGATTATTATTATTGGTTATATGGCTAAGAAAAATTCACTGGTCCATCTTCGATGCAATTGTGGGACAATTGGCAGTGAATTATGGCTGTCAAGGGTATGTTGTTAAGCTCAAAACTAGAATGACTCGAAGAAAGAACTAAAATTATCATCGAGAAGATTTGAATTAAACATAAGACAAAGAGGTAGTCGTACTAATAATTTGTTAAGGTAATCCAATACGAATTAAGCAGATTGATATAAAATCAATCTTCCGACTGCACGATGTTAAACGACAGTATTTAGGGTAATTGATTGTATCCTCAATGGTAACAATTAAAAATGCAACATGGTAAGGTAGTTTTATGTCGCTGCGTGCTCACTATATATAATATGTACCATGGAGGAATAAAAAGTAGTTAACTTGAGATTAGACTCAATTACCTTCACGGCTAGTAAAGAAAACAGTTAACCTAACACAAACTGATACAAACCTAGCCAAATGTTACGGTTTACGTAAAATTCATAAACAGAACGCACTACTCCGCCCGATTGTATCATTGATTGGTTCTCCTACTTACTTCTTATCAAAACAACTATATAATATTCTATCTAATTCTCTACCAAAACCTAAATCACATATAAAAAACAATATCGATCTAATTAAAAAATTGGAGAATATAATAATACCACCAGATCATGTTCTAATCAGTTTGGACGTCACGTCGCTATATACAAATGTTGACATAAAATTAATAAAAAATAGCATTATAAGACGCTACACAAAAATTGCAAATTACTCTAACATCCCCCTTGACGACATACTAGATGTAACAGACTTCCTTAAGGACAACACCTATTTTAAGTTCAATGACCGATATTATCAACAAACATTTGGCACACCAATGGGATCTCCCATCTCAGGTTTATTTGCAGACATAGTAATGGACGATTTGGAAACTGAATGTATAAATGCATTATCCTTTAAACCAATTTTTTACCATAGATATGTTGATGATATTATTACATGTATACCAAAAGACAAGATAAACGAAATTTTATATATTTTTAATAACTACAACGAACGTCTCCAATTTACCAATGAAATCGAAATAAATGGAAAAATTAATTTCCTTGACATCTGTTTAATCCGATCGAACAACAAATTAATCACTAATTGGTACACAAAACCCACCTTTTCTGGACGTATATTACATTTCAATTCAAATCACCCATTCTCACAAAAAATCGCAATAATTTATAATTTAGTAGACAGAGCAATTAAATTAGCTAACAAAAAATTTCACAATAATAAACTGAAAATCATAAAAAACATTCTTATTAATAATGATTACCCTGATCACATTATCAAAAAATACAATAAAAAAAGACTAGCCACAATTAAAAAAAATATTGAAATTAATAAAAACAATCAGACACACAAATTAATACCGAAGTTAAAATTACCATATCACAACAAACTCTATGAAAAACTTTCGTTCTCATTTAAAAAATGCAATATACACACAGTTCCATCCATAAATAACAATTTAAACGGTATAATTAAAAAAATTAAAGATTAAACTAACAAAAATGATATAACACACACTGTTTATAAAATAAATTGTCAAGACTGCCCAGCCTCATATGTGGGACAAACAAAAAGACCAATAAGAAGAAGAATTAATGAACATAAAGGCAAAAAACATTCCGTAATGGCAATACACAAAAACATAAAAAATAGAAACGACAACTTAAAACACGAATTTGTCTGGCAAAATGTTAAAATCCTAGATAAAGAACCTTCAGAAAATAAACGCCTTGTTTCAGAAATGATACACATAAAATTACAAAAATATTCAATTAATCGAAAAGAAGACATCGCAAATTTTAACAAGCATTCCATTATTAAGAGAAATAAAATCAAAAATCAACAATTAATTTTCAATCAAAATATATATAATTAAAACCTTAATTTCTCCTTCTCTTTGTACCACTTAGTAAATATATAAATAGTAAACAAAATGTAATTAAATTTTCAGTATATTATTGACTTTTAAATGAAACGTATCAGAATAAATTTTAAATTACTGACAAACTTTTGTTTCTTTCTGAAAAGAACAAAATGCTCTATTTTACACAAAATAACAATCAATTTACGTTATTCTTCGAGTAAAAATTGTCAAAGAAAATCTTGTGATTATATTAAGTAAGTACCATTATATTAACTGTTCTACGTTCCGCCATATTTTTGTTATATAAATTTTAAATTATAAAATAAAATTCACAGTTCTGATGAGGGTTGCATTGACAACCGAAACGTTAAAAACGTATTATTTTATTTAAATAATAATACCTGACATCCTGACTCGGAGAAATCGATAAAGTCTTTTACCTTGTTTGAATCACACCGATTGATAGAGTCATAATCTACAACATATTAAATTAAGTTTCTAAAGGTAATGTGTGATATGATTGAGGATAAAGAAGATCATTATTATTGAATATGTATGATTGATAATTATTAAAATTATTAATTAAGAGCAATGAAAATTCGGAATTATTCTCAGTCATACTATACAGTTACATATATCCAAATAAAAGCCCATAATTAAGTAATATCAACTTAAGAACTGGCCCAATACCTTTGCCAGTAATCGATAATAGCAATCGATGTATACTTGATTGGAATGCAAAATAATGAAATTATTTCTCGACATTTCTCACCCAAAAGTTCAATCAATTAATCAATAATTCGATTGATCACTCATTATTAAATATGAAACTAAAGGAAGGTCTAGAAATGATCTCAAATGACAACCCTAACACGTGTTATACTACATTTGTGCAGCGATACGTGTTATAATACATTTTAGCAGCGGTACGTGTCATAATACACTTTAGCAGCGAAAAAATGCTTGTTTAATATAAACTAATCCCCGCAGACGGCGGAAATCGTCTTTAAATACAAGCGACACCAAATGGAAGGGGTTGCACACGTTACAACTTCCATCGAGTGAACACCCTGCGTGACAGTCCGTCGGTCCGTCAAATTCTTAAAACTTTACATCTAACTTGTCTCAAAAGTGTACTTTGATTTCAATACATAGAGTATCGTTGAAGATTATTGTGTGTCCTTCGAAAAATAAACTAAAAACAAACTGTGTTGTGAAGTGAATTTTCCAATAAACTTTTGACAGCAG
The DNA here is from genome assembly GCA_037103525.1 of Ganaspis brasiliensis. NCBI lineage: Eukaryota > Metazoa > Arthropoda > Insecta > Hymenoptera > Figitidae > Ganaspis > Ganaspis brasiliensis. The sequence goes on from JAZKLR010000407.1 coordinate 642,597, forward strand.
TATTCAATATACTGGTTTTGTTGAATCACCGATAGCAGCGCTAATCGAGCCGATCAATCCCTGCTTTATCTCCGAATTTGAACGATTACATGTAAGTCAACTTTGCTACGTTATAGGTTTCGAATATCGATTTCTGAATAAAATAATTAATAACGGATAGGAACAATTTATACGATTGGAGCGTACTCGGATTGAGAATAAATTTTGATAACGTGGTACTTTCCACAATTTCATTAGATAGATTGCGTTTTCGTCCCGTATGAGCCCAATGCTGGCAGCCCGTGAAAACACAATAATTTTCATGTGTTTAACTAACTATTTAAAGTGTTGAATCACGGTTTGTTGGTACTCTCATAGTAGCCGAATACTATAATATAATGGTCATAGACCACCGTCCTTAAATCAATTAATTTGAGAATTATTAAGTTGCTAGGCGATAAACAAATTATAAAATACAAATTAGAAGCGTTATTGGATTATCAAAAAACAAAGAAAACCATAGTATAAAATCAATGAACAAATTAGTTGAGTAAACTTTTCAAGTGTAATAATTTGTATGAAATTGTCTGTTTATGTAATAAATGTATTAATTGGATATCTTGTTTATTTATTTAACACAGATCCCTCAGATCTGAAAGTGATCACCAATCCCAAAAACAAAAATAAATATACAGACTAGCTCTTGCTAGTTAATCATTACTGTTACTATTTTGTCATATTTAAAGTTATTTGAATATTCTTGCCGTCGGTCGGACGTAACAGCTTGATTTGGTGTCAGAAGTGGGATTGACACTTTTGTTGAATAGATAATCCAGATTTTAATAAATTTCTCGGTTTACAGATATTTATGTTTCCTTTAATGAATAAAAACTCTAGTGAATTAATAAAATAATTAGTTTGATTTCAATTTTTATGTGAGAAGTGTTTATTGACTACTTGTGTTCAAAAAGAAAAAAAAATTCAGAAACATAAGAGATTGCTAAACGCCTTTCGGCACCATAGAGTAATCTCTAGAACTTTTAAGAAACGCCTTTCGGCAGATCTCTTACAAGTTCGAAATATTCTAATATCGATAAATACAAAATAAGTGATTAAGTAATTATTCATATAATTTAAAATAAAGGATTGATAAACGCCTTTCGGCAGATCTATCAATTCTTTAGAATTGGCGAGAAACGCCCTTCGGCAGGTCTCTTAACAATTCAAAAAATTTAATAATTTATTATTCAACATTGTAATTCTTTGATGAAAATTTATCCATAAAATATTACCCAATTATTAAAATTCGAAATTCTCACTTTTATATAATTAAATTTAAAATTAGGCAGAATAGCTGAATTTACAAAAATAATGTTTTTGCAGTATGCCAAATCCTGCTAAGAAGAGGGTTCGATCGCGGGGAGGAAAAAAGGCAGCAAAAAGGCTAAACAACCCTCATAAAAACCCGGGAGATTTAGAGATAAAGATATTAAAAAATCAAGTAGAAGTAAAAGAGTGTTTTGACGATATAATTAAAACCCTCGAGGAAGCGTGTAAAAAGACCGCTTAACAGTTTTAACATTAAGTATTTTATTATCTGAATTTGTGTATAGTGATGTTTTATAAACTATTGAATGAGATTCATTAATGTGTTAATTTAGAAAAATCAATAAAGATTTATATTACTTGTATTCCAAACTCGAATTTCATTTATAAATAAAATCATGTCGAGTACATAATCTAGTTTCATTAGAACAATTGTATTACTTTCTTTAATAACTTTTGGTATCATTTCATCCTGATATTCTATAGTTGGGAAGTGACCTTAATGTGATAGATTTTCTTATTTTAAAATAGAAGTTAAGGACAGTTATCAATTTAATTTAACTCATTATTCAATTCGAAAATATTTAAAACTCCATTGAATGATAATTTTGATAAATAATTAATCTAACTTCATTAAAATAATTTTCATATTTCACCATCCTATATAATAATTTGCCAGTGTCCCTTTATCTGAAAATTTTCGTTTCAAAATGGGCGGAGATTTGGCATTGTTCTCCTATTGTTCTCCTTTTGTCTGCATTACAATGGGTCTATTGTTCTCCTTTTGTCCAAATAACAATGAGCTCATTATTAGTCTTTTGTTAAAATTGACAGTGTCCCTTTTTCCTTTACCTGTAAAGTTTCGTTTCAAAATGGGCGGAGATTTGGCATTGTTCTCCTATTGTTCTCCTTTTGTCTGCATTACAATGAGTCTATTGTTCTCCTTTTGTCCAAATAACAATTAGATCATTATTAGCCTTTTGTCCAAATAACAATAACCTTATTATTAGCCTTTTGTCAAAATTACAATGAGGTGATTATTAACCTTTTCTTTACCTTTAAGGAGTAAGTGTATTTTGGGCGTTTACTTGAAATTACCAAATGATTCGATTGGTAAATTCTGTGGGTAAGGTTCGCCTCTTTTTGAAAAATGATGTTGATGAGAAGGGATAGTTTTGTTTTGTAAGGCCAAGTGAAAAGGTCGTCCTGAGTCGAACAACACGAAGAGGATCAGAGATAAATTTTTGACAAGTAAGTTATTTTACTCGTTTATTAGGGTGGTCCAAAAATGTACAGTAAAACAATATTCCATAATTTAATTAATAATTTATTAATATTAACTATTTTTTAAAGTGTTAAAAATTTAAATAAATTTAAATAATTTAAAATTTAAGCACTTGAAATATCCCATTGATTTTACATGGGAAAAACGCACTTTTTCGTAAAGTCGCTACCAATTCCTCAAAAATCACTCAAAATAGCAATACAGTGAATCACATCTTGAAAAGTTCTCAAACAACAATATTCCATAATTTATTTCATAATTTATTAATATTAAATATTTTTTAAAGGGTTATAAACAACCCCCATAAATGCAAAAAAATGACAAATTGGTTTAAATTACAAATTAATAGTTTCTTAAGGATTTTTTAACAAAATTGTTACATATTGTCAATTTACGAATGTTTATAGATATTTTTAAGTATTTTTCATTTGTTTAAACAATTTATTATTGTTAATTTACAACTTTTATTCAAATATATCTAGCGAGTTGTAGTTTTTTTGACTTTACTATTTTTTACATTTACATTTAAAAATAGTATTTAGTAAAGTTAACCACAACAACAATTTGCATTTGTTTAAACAAATTATTGTTAATAATAATTAACTTTTTGACAAATGGACCTAGAAAGACACAACTTTTTCCTAATTTTACAAATTAATGGGCTCTGGTTAGAAAAAAAATTATTGACTATAAATTATTACTTTTAATTTGTTTAAACAATATATTATTATTAATTTACAGATATTATTCAAATAAACCTATCAAGTTGTAGTTTTTTCGGACTTATAAATTTTTTATATTTAAAATGAAAAAAGGATTCAGTAAAATTAACCACAACAACAATTTGCAATCGTTTAAACAAATTATTGTTATTAATAATTAATTTTTTACAAATAAACATAAAAAAATACAATTTTTTCTAATTTTAAAAATAAATAGGCTCTAGTTAGAGTAAGAAATATTATTTATTAGAAGTTAATATTTTTACATTGTTTAAACAATTTATTATTGTTAATTTATAACTATCATTGAAATAAACCTAGCGAATTTTAGTTTTTTCTGTCTTAATTATTTTTGTTATTAAAAATGAAAAATAGGGTTTAGTATTATTAACCACAACAATTTGCATTTGTTTAAACAAATTATTGTTAATAATAACTAATTCTTTACAAATGCACCCAGGATGACACAACTTTTTCCTAATTTTACAAATTAATGGTCTCTGGTTAGAATAACGCAAATTATTTGTCATAATTTATAATTTTTACTGTGTTTAAAAAATTTACAATTGTTTAGTTTCTACTTTTATCCTAAAACCCTCAGCGAAATTTAATTTTTACTATCCTATTAATTATTTATACATAATACCACAAGATTTTCAGCAAAATTAACTTCAACTTCCCTTTGGCATTATTTAAATAAATTATTGTTAATAATCATTAATTAATTACAAATAAACCAAGACATATTTTTTTCCTTATTTTACAAGTTGTGTTGTTCAAGGATCATTTGTATGGAATCAATAATTATTATCAATATTTGGTTTAAACAATTTTAAAAGTTGTGGCTACGGATAATTTTGCAGAATAGCTTATTGCTTACAATTTAAAAAGTTATTAAGTTAAGAAACCTACAAATCGCTAGGAGTTTTAGGATAAAAGTTATGAATAAACAATACTATGTTTAAATAAAGTAAAAATAATAAATTATAGTCAATAATTTTTCCTACTTTAACCAGAGCCCATTTATTTGTAAAATTAAGAAAAACTTCTGTCTTCCTGGGTGCATTTGTAAAGAATTAATTATTATTAACAATAATTTGTTTAAACAATTGCAAATTGTTGTGGTTAATATTACTAAACCCTATTTTTCATTTTTAATAACAAAAATAATTAAGACAGAAAAAACTAAAATTCGCTAGGTTTATTTCAATGATAGTTATAAATTAACAATAATAAATTGTTTAAACAATGTAAAAATATTAACTTCTAATAAATAATTTTTCTTACTCTAGCTAGAGCCTATTTATTTGTAAAATTAGGAAAAAATTGTATTTTTTTATGTTTATTTGTAAAAAATTAATTATTAATAACAATAATTTGTTTAAACAATTGCAAATTGTTGTTGTGGTTAACTTTACTAAATACTATTTTTAAATGTAAATGTAAAAAATAGTAAAGTAAAAAAAAACTACAACTCGTTAGATTTATTTGAATAAAAGATGTAAATTAACAATAATAAATTGTTTAAACAAATGAAAAATACTTAAAAATATCTATAAACATTCGTTAATTGATAATATGTAACAATTTTGTTAAAAAATCCTTAAGAAACTATTAATTTGTAATTTAAACAATTTTGTCATTTTTTTGCATTTATTGGGGTTGTTTATAACCCTATAAAAAATAGTTAATATTAATAAATTATTATATAAATTATGGAATATTGTTGTTTGAGAACTTTTCAAGATGTGATTCACTGTATTGCTATTTTGAGTGATTTTTGAGGATTTGTTAGCGAATTTACGAAAAAGTGCGTTATTCCCATGTAAAATCAATGGGATATTTCAAGTGGTTTAAGGTTATTTAAGATTTTTTAAAATTATTTTTGATTATATTAATGTAAGGTGTCTTTGAGGTGTAGTTGACATTTATTTTTATGTAGGAGAGAGGGCCCCAAGGTGGACAGGGCCCCAAGATGTACATTTCGTATATAATTTTAAGATGACAGCTCCTTATGCTTTCTGTCATTTTTGTTGTTTGTATAGACGAAGAAAAAAAGTTTTCTTATATGTTTTTCTTAATTTGGTAAATTTATTTAAATTTATGATTTAAAATGAATAATTAACGTTATAATATTCTTTATTTATCGTATAATAATATTTTAAAATGATTTTACTAATTTTGTGTTTGTATAGAAAATTTTACTGGGAATAAAAAAATTGTGTCATGTACCCTAAGATGGACAGGCCCAAAATCTCAATGTATTTATTTTCATATTTTTGATTTTACACTTTTCTCAATAATTTTTGAACCAATTAAAATTTTTTATTTTCCAACACAAAATGTGATGTTATCGTTAAAGAATTTGATATATCGATAGTTTTCGATATCTTATTACTTTTTACTGTGAATCTATTAAATTGAAGTATTTAGGAATGCTATTTCTGAATAAATAAACAAATTAAATTAAATTAAATTTTAATATATAATATTTTATTCGGTTTTGATTCTAGAGCAATAAATCGAAAGGGTGTTCATCTTGGGTCCCTTTATTTTATATACATGAAATGTTTGTATCCTGAAATTACTGAAATTACAATAAAGCATGTTTATAAAAAACGTATTAACTTTATCAAGCAGGGTTTTTTAAATAGCATAAAGATAAAATCAATTTTTATGTAAATAACTTTCTTTTTTTTCAGGTCCCACTGGAGAGGAGAAATTTATACTATACTTGTTGCATATGTTTCAAAATTCTGAAATCTTATGAAGTGCATAAAATGTTTCAAAAGTTTCATAATTTATAATATAATATGTTTGGGTAAAAAAAATACAATGGATTCTACAAATAAAAAAATATACTTTATATTAGATGAAAAAGATCTAAACATTCTTATTCGGGGAGAAATGCTTACTGATAATCACATTTACGAATTTCAAGAACTATTAGAAGTCGATTCTGGTGGTCATTTTCAAATGCAGAATGTTGGTTATTTACAAATGTTGAATGAAGTTAAACCCATTAGAAAAGATAAGAAACATATTCAAATCCTATTCAGTGGTTCAAAAAAAAAGGTCACTGGATTTGTACTTACTATGATTCAAATACTCTCTTTGTTTATGACAGCATGAATAATAAATTTTTAAATAATGATCAATGTCAATATCTAACTAGATTATATCCGTTTAGACCTAATGTAGTTTTTCCCACTGTTCACAAACAACCCAATTATGTGGATTGTAGTGTTTAAGCAATTGCTTTTGCAACTTCTGTATATTGTAATGTTAAACCTGAAAGTGTAGTATATAATCATACAGTAATGAAAAACATATACAGACAATGTTTTTAAGTAATTGTTTATGTCATTTTCCTATTAATTCGGCTAATAGTAGAATTCTAAATAGCAATATACAAAATATAAAAAATGATTCTTGCTTAGACAATGAAACAAAAATAATTGAATATGTTAAACATGAGGAAAAGGAAAAAAATATTAAAGACTTTGGAAAAGATAGAATGTATTTTAATTTAGATGAGATAGATCAAAACATTTTAGTTGAAAGTAGATTCCCTTCGGAAATGTTTATTTTGTGATAAAGTAGGTTCGATCAAAGGAAGGCAAATAAATAACAACAAAAAAACAGTGTTATTTGTTAAACAGTCAGAACGACGTTTCGATGACATTGGTTCGTCATCATCATCAGGCTCTAAAATTTATTAACAAAATTAATGAATTGTCACAAACATAAGTGGAACAAAAAAAAAAAACAAACAAAAAAACACTAAATAATAAATAAATAAACTTTACCGAAGTTAAAATAAAATTATTACATATTGTAATTTGTCGAACAGTTAAAATATAATCCGAATGCTAAAAGCATTTTATCAGGACTAAGTTGAAATATTTTTAAAAATTTAAAGAGCGGTAGAAATTCGGAGTCAGTGAATTTAAACGTAAACAAAACAGAGACAGATATAGAAAGAGAAGTACAATCAAAATTTCAATCGATTGATTAATGGAAAATAGATTTTGTTCAGGTATAAAATGTCTTCTTTTTTGTTAATAGTAAAACCGTGATTTTTAATATGCAACATTTCAGAAAAAACACGTTTTTAGGGTTCCATACACCACAAGTGTACGCACGGAACCCTATTGGCAAGACTTTGTCGAAAATCGTATGCCCCCCCCCTAGCCGCCAAACTATTTGACTTAGAAAGTTCAAATTTGGCCCACATATGTATTTTCACGTGTAGATGAAAGGAAAATTATAGAGAACATGATTCTAGGGGTTGATCATAGCGTTGTCAAAAAAATAACAAGATTTTTTAGAAATTGTGATATTTTTTGGCTGATAACTTTTGCCATTTCTTTGACAGCGCTATGACCACAACAATCTCTATAATTTTTCTGTAATCTACATATGATACTACATTTTTGTACAAAATTTGAACTCTCTAAGTCAAATATTTTGGCAGATAAGAGGGGAATACGGTCATTTTTTCGAAAAAATGCGTTTAATTTGTACCATTCCTGCCCTTTATCTGCCAAATTATTGTACTTAGAGTGCTGAAATTTGGTACACATATGTAGTTTGACGTGTAGATTACAGAAAAACTATAGAAAACCTTGTTGCAGGCTGTTATCATAGCGTTTTTCAGCAAAAAACAACGATTTTTTTAAAAAAATGCTAAAAAATGGTCGTATCCCCCCCCCTGAACTTCCAAACTATTAGACTTAAAGAATTCAAATTTGGTACACAAATGTATTTTCACGTATAGATTACAGGAAAATTATAGAGAACATGATTATATGTGTTGAACATAGCGTTGTCAAGGAAATAACAATATTTTTGAGCATTTTTTTAAAATATGGGCCATAATTTAGTGTTATACCTTTGACAGCGCTAGAATCATCACTTTCTCTATAATTTTCCTGGTACCTACACGTAAATCTACATACGTGTACCAAATTTCAGCATTCCAAGTCAAATAGTTTGGAAGATAAGGGGGGGGATACGGTCATTTTTTTAGCAAAAATGCACTAAAAGTGTACAATGCCACCTCCATATCTGCCAAACTATTGTACTTAGAGGGCTGAAATTTGGTATACATATGTAGTTTGCCATATAGATTACAGAAAAACTGTAGAGAACTTTGTTGCATATCGTTATCATAGTGTTTTTAAGCAAAAACCAACGATTTAAAAAAAATGCTAAAAAATGACCGTATCCCCTCTCCCATAACTTCTAAACAATTTGACTTAGAGAGTTCAAATTTGGTACACAAATGTATTTTCACGTGTAGATTACAGAAAAATGGTAGAGAACATGATTGTAGACGTTGATCATAGCGTTGTTAAGGAAATAAAATGATTTTTGAGTATTTATTATGAATATTTGCTAAAATCTCTGGATTTTTCGTTGACAGCGCAATCACCATGACGTTTTCTATAATTTTTATGTAATTTACACCTGAAAATACATTCCTGTACAAAATTTGAACTCTCTAAGTAAAATATTTTGGTAGATAGGGGGGCGGGGATGGTGGTCCATTTTGTATAAAAAATTCATTATATATTATATTTTATATATTATATTATATATAATATGTATAATATATTTATATATTTAATAGTATCAAATATATTAAAAATTATTTTGTTTTGTGTACGGAACCCTCGATTTTAGTGCGAGTGTAACTCGAACTTGCCCGATTTTTTATAATTTGATTCGCGATCTATAATATGAGAGTTATTCCAATCGAATTCATGATTGTACTTAGATTGATGTGTACTGAAAATAGGATCATTGTTTTTACAATTTGACTTGTGTTCATTCGTACGTTTTTTTAATGTACGTTTTGTTTCGCCAATATAACTCGCAGGGCAGTCTTTACAATCAATTCTGTATACAATGTTCGTGGTATTCCATTTATCTGTAATATCTTTGCCCAGTTTTACGATATTTTTAAATTTTTTTTTTTTTTATAATTGGAATTGGTTGAATGTTAGCAGATTTAAAAATTTTTGATAATTTAGTGAAGTCAACATAATTAAAAGATATACCAACTTTAGGCATTTGTTTATACAAAAGTACACGTGGATTGTGAGAATTATTTGCATTGATGTTTTTATATTTAATAAATATCCAAAGGATAGTCATTCTTAATTAAAATTTTTTTACTATCACTAGATTATTTTTATGAAAAGAGTTATCAGATAGTAGGATAGCTCTGTCAACCAAATTATAAACAATGTTGAGCTTTTGTTGTACAGGATGATTTGAAAAGTGATTGATTAGTCTGCCCAAAGAAATGGGTTTTTGGTACCAATTATTAATTATTTTATTATCTATTATTTTCAGTGTGATGTACAGAAAGTTAATTTGTTTATCCTTCTCAAGTTCATGAGTAAATTGTAAATGATGATCAAATGAGTTAAATATGTTAATAATCAGATCAACATGATCTTTATGTATACTCAAAATTATGTCGTCAACATTTCTGTGGTAAAAATGTAAAGTGCAATTATGTTTTGTTTTTAATATTTTTAAGCAATTACTTTCCAAATCATCCATGACAATATTTGCAAACAAAGGTGATATGGGTGAACCCATAAGAGTACCATCAATCTGTTGGTAATATTTGTCATTAAACACAAAACACGTATTTTCATAAAGAAAAGTTGAGCATTTCACAATGTCAGCAAACGGAATTTTACAATTCATAATACAGTTTATTCGTCGTTAAGTTCACTGACTCCGAATTTCTACCGCTCTTTAAATTTTTAAAAATATTTTCAACTTAGTCTTGACAAAATGCTTTTAGCATTCGGATTATATTTTAACTGTTCGACAAATTACAATATGTAATAATTTTATTTTAACTTCGGTAAATTTTATTTATTTATTATTTAGTGTTTTTTTGTTTGTTTTTTTTTTTGTTCCACTTATGTTTGTGACAATTCATTAATTTTGTTAATAAATTTTAGAGCCTGATGATGATGACGAACCAATGTCATCGAAACGTCGTTCTGACTGTTTAACAAATAACACTGTTTTTTTTGTTGTTATTTATTTGCCTTCCTTTGATCGAACCTACTTTCTCACAGATCAAAACATTCTTATTCAAGGAGAAATGCTTACTGATAATCACATTTACAAATTTCAAGAACTATTAGAAGTCGATTCTGGTGGTCATTTTCAAATGCAAAATGTTGGTTATTTACAAATGTTGGATGAATCAATGTAAAATAAAAAATCTAAATGAACATATTTCTTTACAAATGTTAAATGTAAAATCAATACAAAACTTGCACGTAATATTACAGGAATATCACAGTGATATCATGTGTAATATTGATAATATTACGGGGTGATATTACTGTGATATTGACGTGATATTATATTGATATTAACGTGATATTAAAATGTCCGTCTCATGGTAATATTACAAGTAATATTACAATAATATTGAGGTAATTTTACAAGTAATATTGCAGTGATATTAAGGTAATATTACAATTATATTACTATCATATTGAAGTAATATTACAAATTTATTTAACATTAAATAAATTATTTTAAAAACTTTCGGCTCAGTCGGGGTTCGAACACTCATGATTCGAGACAGCGCAAATACGCCTTCTACCTCTCGACCATCTAGCTCTTCGAATGTATTTCAGAAAATGTTCTTATATTTTACCAAAGATAATTACAGGTAATACATGAAAAATACTTTCCGAAATCCATTCCAAGAGCTGGATGCCCAAGAGGTACAAGGCGTATTTGCGCCGTGTCGAACCTTCGGTGTTCGAACCACGACTGAGCCCAAAATTTTTTAAATAATTTATTTAATGTAAAATAAATTTGTAATATTACCTCAATATCACTGTGATATTCATGTAATATTACGTGCTGTTTGGGCACCTATAAATATTTTCTCTTTTTACAAAGTTGCACAGTATTTCTTTAGTTCTTATTATCAAACTTTTCTAATTATTATCTTTGACAAAAATTTCAAACTTCATTTTACCACATTAAGAAGGAATCGGACAAACAATCGGAACAAAAGTTAGTCGCAATGAATAATTTTGATTTTTGATATAGAAGTCACATAAGTTAATGTAATTTTTTTCAGGGGAAGTGTTGACACTTGCAGTTTTTACAAAATCAGCAGTTAAAAATTGCAATTTGATAAAAATTAAAAAAAATTGACGTTGTAAACGATTATTCAATTTCGGTTATTTTAAAACTCAAATTGAATAATCGTTCCCAACGTCTATTTCTTTAAATTTTCATCAAATTGCAATTTTTAACGGCTTATTTTGTAAAAACTGGAAGTTTCAACACTTCCCCTGAAAAAAAATTAACTTATGTGTCTTCTATATCAAAAATCAAAATTATTCATTTGGACTGACTTTTGTTCCGATTCTTTGTCCGGATCCTCTTTAATCTATCATTAATCATCATTACTAACTTCACGCGCGCATGTGCGCGCGCAATATCTTGCTAGTTTGTAATAATAATAAGCGTCATTTGATGCTATATCCTAAGGTTAAGATATAATATTTGTAAGTTGTGTTTTTCATTATTTGGAAGGCTTAACTAAAACCATTTATCTAGCTTACTGGAAAAATCTAGTACAATTAAATTAAAGGTTAATGCAACTTTTAGTAATCATAGAATTCATTTTAAATAAATTCTTATAAGTTATTAATATTTGCATTGTCTTCGGATGACTTTCTTTTTAAATCTAAGTTACTTAGTTATACTCAAAATCCGTGATAATTTTGAGTCTCGCTGGCCCCTGTTCTAAACGTTTAATCTATGATATCGGTGGTGCAAACTTTTCATTTTAGTTACAGATTGGAAATTTAAATCAGTCTTGTTAACTTGACTCTTTATAAAATTTAAATATTGATTGATACGTCTTGTTTTATGATTAAATTAAATTTATAAAAATAAATTTCGTAATTCACAATCTTTTAATATTATTAGGCGTCCTTTGATGCTATGTCTAAAATTTAAAATATGATATTTAAATTTTGTATTTTTCATTAATTTTAAAACCTTAAAGTCAACTTGCAGTATAATCGACATTGCCCTTTTTCTAACTCATGACGTCATACTTAACTAAGGTAGAAAGAAATAAAGATTATTTCTCATCTGCAAAACTAAAATCAATAATTCCAGGATATCCAAAAGGAAAATTTTTAATTGATCTTTCTTTACCAATAAACCTGATTAAAGAAAGGGAATTATCGCCGGCAGTAGACGTAGATCGTTCTGAAATCTACATTTTAAGAAAAGGGTCCATAGTGACAATAGGTTTAGTGCAATTGTACTATAATAACTCAGTCATTGAGTTTCAAGTCACCCCATTCGAGGGGGTCACCCCATTATAATCTACAAACTCACTAATAAAAGTTCAATCGACTTTAAATTCCTAAGTATAACATATGTATTGTATCCTGATCCTCCAAGGTTAAAAATATTACACTAACCCGAAGGGTTGTAATTCCAACAATTAAAACCTTTTCACCCTAGATATTAACGAATAAAAGGCAAATTGTTTAGTTGTGGATATTTTAGACCATGGTGTTATAGAGTTTAATCGAATAAATTTAGTTATTGTGTTAAAAATAAAAACAAATACTATTTTTATCATTTAAAAGTGAAAAATAAGGGTTGACACTCATGTGGGTAAGAAATTAGTGTCAAACAATATCTCTAATACCTTGTATTCATGACATCAAATTTGTCGATAAAGCACCAACAGAAACCAATAGTTGCAATATATTCAGATTGTTTAACGAATTATTGCGGCGATTTCATTTGTGACCCCACGCTAAATATCAATTTGATAGAAAAAGATAATTTGAAAGGATTTATGACAATAGATTACACAAAAATTTACATAATCAACCAAAAACAAATAACAACAAACGGTATCGTGCAAATCTCTATATTAGACAAAACCGTGAGTTTTAACGTCGTTTGCACAGGGCAAGATTTGAAAATAGCTGGAGTCGTAGGACGCCCTTTTATGAACGGATTTAACCTGTAAAAGTATCGCTTGATAAATCTGTGTAATAATAATAACGTGTTTGATTGCGATTTATGTTGATTTCATTGTAATGAACTCGTTTATTAATTTGTTGGAAAACGAGTACTTTTGTGCTGCACTTTGGTGTATCACATTTTGGACTTATTTAATATTTGGAATGATTGTACTATTGCGTTTGCTTAACGCACTAGAAAACTAAAATCTAGCAAAGCAGCTTGTTCAAGGAATGTATGTTTTTGCAAACCTACCGTTTAAAAAGGAATAGTGCGAATTTTATTCGCTAATCATTACGTAGTCTTTCACACAGTTAAATCGGAAAACTCTGAAATAACTGGAATATTGGGAATACCGTTTCTGAGAACGAATCCAGACAATTTTACATTGTAAAATTAAAATAAAATTCACTAAAATTCGTTTGGAATTTATCTACATAATATAAATTTTACATGATTCCTACTATCCAATTATTACGTGATCAATATTTACTGATTTGGTTCCTAATAGTTTGGATTTATATAATTCTAGGAGCATTTTCCTTATTATATTTGCATAGAGTACTGCTTAACTTTAGTTTAAAATCTGGATGATTTTCATTTAAACTATTCATTGGTTTATTTTGCAACGAATAGAAAATAGTTATTAACAAGTGAGAAATAATAAAAGTGAAGTGAATTTTAGATATTCCTTGTTTAAAGTCTAAATTGGTGATTCGTCAGAAAATTACAATCAATAAACCATTTTAATTATAAAAATTTTAGAAAAATTTTAAATAAATAATTATTGTTATTAATAAACAAATAACTATATAAAAAGAAAAAATTATCCAAGCCCTTTAGGCTTCGATCCCAGGACAGTCGGATTGCGAGTCCAGCAGGTTAACCACTGTACCATTAAGGCTTCTTATCAGTTGCTCGAACGGCATATACAAGCTACAGTGCGAGCAGGCGAGTCATCTTCTTAAGAAGAGCGGCCACAGCAACCGCGGAAGAGCCACGGGACTTCCCCGGTGAATAAAAAGGTCACGCGCCAGAGACTTCAATGCGTGGATAAGAGAGTGCAAAGTTATAGGGGATAATAGTTGCGTTTCTTTCTAAAACTACCGCAAATAAGGAAGCAAATACTTCTTCTCAACGGAGTGTATTAATTCAATTAAAATAATATTTCGCAATTAAATTTTAATTACGCAAGAATAAATTATTAAAATTTAATCTCTCAATTTAAGTGAAATATTATAATATAATATTTCGCAAGTAATTTGTAGTTAAATTAAAATTCAACTAAGACTTGAATAAATTACAAATAAAAATGCCTGCAGATAAGACTAACCAGGACAAACCGAAAAAGGATGGTTCCTTTTCCGGAACCATAGATCGAACATTAAATGATGCGATGGTCACGTCCATGGCGGAATGTTTTGCCTTACAACAAGGTGTTATGAACATCCCATTTTACGACGGAAAAAATATTCCCGTAAGAGATTTTATACAAGACATCATAAATGGAGAATCCAGTGTACCTGCGAATTGCGAAGCCCAATTCACCAAACCAGTTTTATCAAAATTGAAAGGTGCAGCCAGAGATAGTACTCATGGAAAGACTTTCAGAAATACAGAAGAAATAATTGATCAGTTAAAGCAACGATTCGCGCCTCGCAAATCCTATTCTTGGTATCTGCACGAAATATCTACTATTAGGATAGGTCGTAGCGAAAGTGCTAGTGAATTTTTTGACAAGTTAACCCTGTTAACGTCAGGAGCACAAGCGGCGCTAGAGGATAAATACAAGATGGAGAAGGTGAAGGGAATGATGGATCCTTTGAAGGACTGTGCATTAGAATCGTTCATAAGAGGACTACCAGATGGAATTTCAAGTGTCATAGAAGCAAGAGCTCCCAAAACTCTTGACCTTATAGACCACCTGCCTCGACATCAGGATATTATCAATCTCACCCATATTATCCGTATCATCCACCATATAATCCATATCCCTACCACGAACCACCGCAACCTCAACAACCCTACCAAGGATATTCTCATCCAGGAGCCAGGACACCTCCTCGTTCTCAATCACCCATTCCAACCAACGATAAGATTTTAAACTTAAATTCTGCTCCTCGTGCCGACGCGACGACGAGTTTAGACAAGATAGACCAGCGTCAAGCAAATGTAAGAATACTCCAGAAACAAGAAACATCCTTGTCGCAAGAACGAATCAAGAATCACCAGTGATAGAGTTAACTGCTCATGGTTTTATAAATTCCAAGGCAACTTTCCTCATCGATACAGGAGCGGCTGTAAACATCATCAAATTATGTATGTTAAATCCTGAACTAATGGTATCTGAAGATGAAGCTATTCAGATTGCAGGGCTTTCACCATTCACCATTTCCACTCTAGGGACTGTGCAAATAACCCTAGGAAATTCACTAATTACCTTTCAAGTAGTTTCATCGAATTTTCCAATAAATTCAGATGGAGTTTTGGCTCGTGACTACCTCAGGCAGGAAAAAGTCGAAATCTCATTTTGGCACAATTCAATAGTAACCTATTCCGATCCTATCAAACCAATATTTTTCGCAGATAATGAGTCAGTAATGGCAAGAGACGCCCTGGTCGAGAATAAAACAAATCATAAAAATAAGTTGACTATCAAGGCCAGAACGAAACAAGTAGTCTCAATAGAAGTCCTCAACAGGGAAATTAAAGAAGGATATTTGCCATTAATAAGGACCTTGAAAGGAGTTTTTATTGGGGAAGGGGCCGTCACAAACCAAAATGGAAATTGTCATGTTTTAGCCATAAATACAACCAACGACGACGTAGATTTGGAAATACCACCTCAAGAATTAATACCCTTTGAATATTACAACCTACCATGCGAAAATACAGACGAAGAATACCTGGAGGATCCTTCCATTCCTCCTTTAGATAGAACTGCAGCTATTATTGAGAATTTACAACTTGATCATTTATTTCCAGAAGAAAAGGATCACGTTATACAGCTAGTGAAAGATTTTCCGGAAAATTTTCATCTACCTGGAGAACCTCTTACTTCCACACCGTTAGTAAAACATAAAATACCAACAATAAACGGGGTACCAATACATACAAAGCAATATAGATTTTCACCCTCTCAGAAGGAAGAAATCGACAAGGTAATAGAAAGAATGAAATCCGAATGAGCAATAGCACTCTCATCTTCACCTTACAACTCTCCTTTATTAATTATTCCTAAAAAGATCGACGCCAGTGGAAAAAAATGGCGTATTGTGATCGATTTTAGAGCACTTAATGAGAAGACAATAGGGGATGCTTACCCCATCCCTTGCATTTCAAGTATATTAGATTGCCTCGGAAAGGCCCAATATTTTTCAATATTTGATTTGGCAAGTGGTTTTCACCAAATAGAACTCGATCCAGCGGATAGAATAAAAACAGCATTTTCCACAATCAACGGGCATTATGAATATATTAGAATGCCTATGTGATTAAAAAATTCGCACGCGACATTTCAACGACTCATGGATCTGGTCCTGTTAGGATTACAAGGAGTGGACCTATTTGTGTACCTAGATGACATAGTTGTCTATGCAAATAACCTGGAAGAGCATGATCAAAAAGTAAGAAGGTTATTTGAAAGATTAAAGGAAGCTAACCTCACTTTGCAGCCGGAAAAATGTGAATTTCTGCGTTGAGAAGTAATATATCTCTGTCACATTATTAATAGTGAAGGTAGTAAACCTGATCCGAAGAAAATAGAAGCAGTAGAAAATTTTCCTACCCCAAAAACACCCCGAAATGAAAAACAATTCCTAGGACTGGCTGGATACTAGAGGCGATTAATCAAGGATTTTTCTGGTAGAGCCAAACCTTTAACTAACTTATTAAAAAAGGAAGTGAAGTTCTCATGGGGAGCCAAGGAAGAGGAAAGCTTCAAGGACCTCCGATCAACATTATGCAAGAGTCCGATTCTTCAACGTCCGGATTATGATAAGCCTTTCACAATAACGACGGATGCATCAAATTACGCAATTGGCGCAGTATTGAGCCAAGAGAAGGATGGCATAGATTTGTCAATTGCTTACCTATCCAGAGTGTTGAATCCAGCGGAAATAAATTATTCTACTACTGAAAAGGAGTGTTTAGCTGTGTTGCAAGCAGTGGAACATTTTCGACCTTATGTATATGGAAAGAAATTCACTCTAGTGAGTGATCATGAGCCTCTTCGATGAATTGCAACCATTAAGGATCCAGGACAGAGATTAGTAAGATGGCGTTTAAAATTAAGAGATTATGAGTACGAATTCAAGTATAAACCGGGTAAATTGAACTCGAATGCGGATGCATTATCCAGGAATCCTGTTGATGCACCAATTGATTTCGAAAAGACAGAGTTAGACCTTGGAAATCCAGATTCAGAAGAAAAAATAGCCAATATTCTAATGCATACTAGGAAATCCACGAAACCTCAGTTAACAACGACTAAACCTGAATCTAGTCGACTAACTAGGAGCAAATCACTGTCAGGTCCTTCTGGAAAAGGACCTCCACTCACCAACAAACCTACGCAAGCTGGAACTTCAAAACCAACAATATTGAAGCCAGCAACAAAGACCACAAATTCAAAGACAAATTTGGAAGAAAGTACAATAGGAGGAAGATTGCTTCAAAGAAGAAAATTGGAAAATAAGCCAAAAATACCGATAATAGAAGAAGACAAAGAAGAATTCAGTTCAAGTTCAAGCAGAGTTATTCGATCAAAACGAAGATGAACCAGAATCAACAACAAATCTACAAGAAATATTGGTAAGTCCACCAATAAGTGATAGTGATGAAAGCTCGGAAGAAGAAGAAGACAAGATCAAATCAAATCAGAAAAGTCCCGAGCCAAGGCCAAGAAGAGAACTTGCTATCGAATTGAAAGAGGCATTTTCTAAGCTAAGTCAATCGATATCTCATCATTAAGATTGGTTACAGGAACCGGAATTGGAGCCTCGAGATTGGCCAATACATTCGGATGAAGATGATGATCCAGATGTTCATGAAGCAGCAAATTCCATTGTAACAGGAACTAATAAAGAGTTTGCCCAGAAACTTGATGTTTTACTGAGCTGGGCCAGTACTGGCTTAACTGAATTAGAAGAAAAAGCACGATTACCAGTATATAAGAAGGAAAATAAGGATGAATTAGGATCAGGAGAAGAGGAAGTAGACCCCTCGTCAGTACTCATGCCTCCTTTAACCCCTTCACTCCCTATTAAGGGTAGAAAAAGTGTATCTTTCGATATTTGAACAAAACAACCTGAAACACCTTTCAGTTTTAATCGTCCGAATGCAGTATCTACTCCGTATGTGGCTCCAAGGTCATTTGATTCTACAATAATTAATGAAGACGATATCTTAGAAACAGAAAATAATGAAGCACAATCAGTAGAATTAACTAAAAAAAAATAATAAAGACGAAGAAGAGTTTTGTTCCGTTGCGAGCGAAGACAGGCATGCCGGAGTACATACTTCAAAAAGTAGCATTCAACCTTCATTATCTTATATTCGAGATAAAGAAGACACAGAATCAAACCTAAATTCGGAGGTGACAGGAAGTAGAGAAAATTTAACCTATCTCCGAAATAATTACATTCATTTGTTGTCCGCTGATTGCGAATTTACATCTCCTATAAGTAGATTATTAATCGATATAGGAGCTATAGATCCACAGGAAATGAAAAGTAAAAATCCCAAAAAGGGGCAGATATTAATTACCCCAAGGGGAAAGTATAACATTTTTACCTTGATTGTAAAACACAATCACTTTGATGATTTGAGAAAAAAAGATTTAAGAATTAGACTTTTAAACCTTAAGGTAATATTCCAACGCGAAAATATTAAAGAAGCTAGAAGATCACGTTGGGGTTATTTCACTGACTCTTTAGGAAAAGGAGAATTATTAGAGTTAATACATAGCAATTTTCAAAATAGCAGTATTAACATTTACGTGTGCTACGGACAAGTTTCAGTTCCAGAGGAAAATCTTAGAGCACATATAATTGGAGAATTTCACTGCAGTAAATTTGGAGGTCATAAAGGGGTTGTCAAAACATATAGACGTACACTCGACTCTCGGATCTTTTACATTTCTGGGACTAAATTCTCTCATACCTTTTACCAAAATAAGCACCTCCCTTCTTTACTGTGATTGGTTCTTCATGTATCGTAGTAACCCAATGCAATACCAACTTCATGTTATTTGCAGATATATTAAATTAAAAAGATGCAAATTGGTTATGAAAGTACTTTGTTATTTATGTTTTGAAATCCCTTACGAAAGTTTATGACATAAAATGTATGTCATACGCGCTTGACGTAAATTACATGACGTTTTTTTGCGACGTCAAGTAAATCACGTCAGAAAAATTACGTCAAAAAAAAAATGCCACAAATCGCTAAAATAAATGATTTTTTAAGAAATAAACGATTCTAAACAGCAAAATACAAAAAACAATGAACAGCTTGGGTTGTAAACTACACATAAAGGTTATGTGTAGCTTAAAATTAATAAAAGTTATATTTCAGTTAATAAATACAATTTTTAAATTTAATAAATTAAAAAAGAATTTTAAAAATACAAATTACTATAAAAGTGAACGAATTAAGATTAATTGTTGCTACAATTAACTGCGAGAACCTCACATAATGAGGATATTTTTTAAAAACAAATTTGGGGGGACAGGGAATCGAACCCGGGTTCGCCGCACGCAACTAACTAAAACCTAACGCCTAACCAACTGAGCTATCTCGATTAACTTCTATAAAAACAACAAATCTTTTTCTTAAACTGCAAGTCCATATTATGTGTTTTGCTGGAAAATATGTAAAAAAGCAAAAATCTAAATTTCTAAACGACTTATTATGATAAAACTTATTGTTTTAAAGAAGCCAGACAATATACAAAGAAATAAATAGTTAATTTCTAAAAGAAAACATAAAGAACTGAATTCCGTCATCCCAATGCAAAACAACAATATAAAATGAGTTCAAAATTATTGCAAATGATTAATGGATGCCTTCTCAATCAGATTGCACTTGCACAATCTTTAAAAATTAGCAAATTAATAATAAAAATAGCGAAAATAAGTAAGTTGTTTAAGCCAACTAATCTGCACAGATTGACCACCAATCAGAGGAGGTCACGTGCTTTTCCGCACGAAAATCAAATCACTCTTGTTGACTTAAAGAATATATCAGTACAAAAATCAAAAGTTTAAACAAAAATAATTGATTAATCAATTCTGATCAATATTGAAAGCATAATTACATAATTACAGCCAAATATCATTTATTTTCCGTATTTCTAGATCTAATTTCTAACTTTTTCATATATTAACGAACAAAGTTGAACAAAAATTAACCCAATGCGCGTTACATTCAAATTGTCAAAAAGTGAAAATAATATAATATAAAAAAGTTTGAAATTTGATCTAGAAACACGGAAAATAACTGATATTTGACTGAAAATTTTTTAGTGTATTTTGCTAAAATTTTCTGGTGAGGCGAAAATTGATTGAATTTTCATTTTTTGACAAGTTGAAACTAATTCGCACTGGGTTGATTTTTGTACAATTTTGTTCGTTAATATATGAAAAAGTTTGAAATTAGATCTAGAAACACGGAAAATAATTGATATTTGGCTGAAAATTTTTTAGAGTATTTTGGCAAATATTTCTGGCAAGGCAAAATTATGAAGGAATGTTCCCATATGTATAATAAACGGACAAAATTATTGTTTCAGATATAGGTAATGTTTTAGCATTTCAAATTTTTTTACAATTTTTTTGCGTAAATTGATATTTTCCTTTTTAATTTTATCCGAATGTTTTTATTAGGGGTGGTTTTCAGGTGTTGATATTTTTTGTTATTAATTTACAAAGTTAGGGTGTATATTTCTGAGTATGTTTTACTCTTTCAGATTGTGATTAGATTTTTTTTTGAATAATGATTAGAATTGATTAATCAATTATTTTTGTTTAAACTTTTGATTTTTGTACTGATATATTCTTTAAGTCAACAAGAGTGATTTGATTTTCGTGCGGAAAAGCACGTGACCTCCTCTGATTGGTGGTCAATCTGTGCAGATTAGTTGGCTTAAACAACTTACTTATTTTCGCTATTTTTATTATTAATTTGCCAATTTTTAAAGATTGTGCAAGTGCAATCTGATTGAGGAGGCATCCATTAATCATTTGCAATAATTTTGAACTCATTTTATATTGTTGTTTTGCATTGGGATGACGGAATTCAGTTCTTTATGTTTTCTTTTAGAAATTAACTATTTATTTCTTTGTATATTGTCTGGCTTCTTTAAAACAATAAGTTTTATCATAATAAGTCGTTTAGGAATTTAGATTTTTGCTTTTTTACATATTTTCCAGCAAAACACATAATATGGACTTGCAGTTTAAGAAAAAGATTTGTTGTTTTTTATAGAAGTTAATCGAGATAGCTCAGTTGGTTAGGCGTTAGGTTTTAGTTAGTTGCGTGCGGCGAACCCGGGTTCGATTCCCTGTCCCCCCAAATTTGTTTTTAAAAAATATCCTCATTATGTGAGGTTCTCGCAGTTAATTGTAGCAACAATTAATCTTAATTCGTTCACTTTTATAGTAATTTGTATTTTTAAAATTCTTTTTTAATTTATTAAATTTAAAAATTGTATTTATTAACTGAAATATAACTTTTATTAATTTTAAGCTACACATAACCTTTATGTGTAGTTTACAACCCAAGCTGTTCATTGTTTTTTGTATTTTGCTGTTTAGAATCGTTTATTTCTTAAAAAATCATTTATTTTAGCGATTTGTGGCATTTTTTTTTTGACGTAATTTTTCTGACGTGATTTACTTGACGTCGCGAAAAAACGTCATGTAATTTACGTCAAGCGCGTATGACATACATTTTATGTCATAAACTTTCGTAAGGGATATACCTTTTTAATTAAAAATATTAAGTATTAACACACATTTAATTGAAAATGACATCTTTAAGTTTAACAAATCAGGGTAAGTATTGTTTCTTCTCTCGATTAATAATAAAAAAGGTTAACCAAAAAAAATTAAAATAAATATGTAACTCTTATTTTTATGCAGTAAAGAAAAAGAAAAAAACGGATAAAAGATACAAACAAATATCGATTGACAATGAATTAAAAATCATTGAATGTGTACACGAAGGGCGGCTTGTTCGAGATGTTGCAGCTGAATTTAATATTACTGGCCAAGCAGTGACATATATTATAAAAAAAAAAGATGAGCATAAACTCTATGCTTTAACAAGACATTTCCTCAAAAAATCCGAAATTGCATGGAGTCGAGGAATCAGCACTGGAAAAATGCATGTTCTTGTGTTATCGTGAAAGGCGTGATCGGAACGAACCAATTTCCGGGCCAATAATAAAGGAAAAAGCAAAATTGTTTAATGAACAATTAGGGGGTTCTTCCAATTTTCAATCTAGCGAAGGATGGTTATCAAATTTTAAAAATAGACATGGATTGCGAGCATTGAAAATGAAAGGCGAAAAACTTTCGAATAATCTTGAGGCAGCCGATAATTTTGTACAATGGATCAATCAATATGTAGAAAAACATGGGTTTGTAAAATAATTAAAATTTAAATGTATTTAATTAAAATGGTTGTTCAAAATCATACACGCATTTCCATGTCAATAAAAAGTTTAACCAATCTTAACAACAATAATTATAAAATGGTAGTTAAAATGGAAATTAATAATATAAATAATAATAACAATAACAATAATACAATAAATAACTATAAAATAAATATTTAATAATATTACTAGATAATTTAAAAAGTAATAAAAAATATAATTATAAAAAACATTAACAAAGCATACACTATATAAAACGAAAACAATTTTTCACAAATCCTCTTTATCAAGGACTTAACGACAAAAAGTAAATCAATTTAAAAGGGGAGTGCAAAAACTTGTAATTATAACATCAAACTTCTTTGGAAATTTCCCTTGAAAACTTACAATTATTATTGTTTTAACTTGAATTATAAATAATTTTATAAGTAAGACATGTTATTTTTTAATTATTAAAACCAATCTTAACCGACCCCTTAACAGTGAGATTAACAGTTAATTAATTGATATTATACACTGAAATACTTTAGTTTTATCCCAGATTAATAGTTTTTATAGTAAAAATTAATGGATAAATTATAATACTTTGAGTGTACTTCACTGTTAAGAGTTTAGTTTGAAAAAATGAAGAATAGCATCTACTACTTTTAAAATTATTTATTATTTAAGTTAGAAATTAAATGACTGGAAGTTTCTTAAGAAAACTTTTGGGGAATTTAAAAGGAAAACTTTCTAAGAAGGGAACATTTTGGTATGTTCAGGTAGTTTTCTGTAAACTTCCGTTGGTAACTTCCGATTTTAGCATAGGAAATTTTGAGTGTGCTTTGAGAGTTACTGAATAAGTAAAGGATAAAAAAGACTTATATAAACAAATAGATAAAATTAACAAAAATAAAAATAACATATTAGTTTATATAATTTATAAAAATAATATAAACAAATATTTATTAAAGGCACGATTGAGAATATGTATACAACGCTGATGAAACTGGTCTAGCATGGAAAGCATTACCAACTAACACTTTGGTCATGAGGAATGAAAAAGAAGCTGCAGGGTTTAAAATGCCAAAAGATCGATTAACGGTCATGGTTTGCACAAATGCAACAGGAAGCCATAAGATTCTCATTCTAGTGATTGGAAAATCAAAAAATCACAGATGCTTTAAAAATGTTTCCCACCTTCCTGTAAAATATTTGAGCCAAAAAAGTGCCTGGATGGATCGAGCAGTTTTCCGTGAGTGGTATACTAACATTTTTTTACCAGCCTTGAAAGAAAGAAAAACTGGCGATGAAAGATTTCTTCTAATATTGGATAATGCTCCAAGTCATCCAGATGTCGAAGAATTAAATGACATTGACTCCTGCTGTACAGCTACATATTTACCACCTAATGTAATTGCACTCATCCAGCCAATGGACCAAGGAGTCATAGCAACTATGAAAAAAGCCTACGCTCAACGCTTTTTAAGAAGTATGATTTTTTCTAGTGAAGGTGGCTGCAATAGAATTGATTTTCTGAAAAAATGGACAGTTTTAGAGTGCTATCATGCATTATCGGCTTCGTGGAGTTCAGTTTAGAATATTTTAATACAAAAAGCATGGAAAAAGATAAACATTCTTCCTTCACCAACTGTAACTGCTGCTATAAGTGAATCGTCATCAATAAACTTAGTCCAATTAGCAAATCGAGCATTGAACGACAGTTTGACAGAAGAAAAAATTAATCGCTGGGTTGAAGACGACAGTTCACTTCTCACTCACAGGATCTTATCAGATGAAGACATTTTGAAAAATTTTGATAACATTGGAAATCGTTATGAAGCCCAGGAAGAGGCCGACAACAACGAAACGTCTTGTTTAAATGAGAGTAGTGATGATTCCGATGATGAAGCAGTTCCTACCCCAAACCAAGTTTCCGAATGCTGTAAAAAATTATTTCGATTTTTTGCAACTCAACACGATTTTAAAGAAGAAGTATTTACTTCATTAGTTGTAATTGACGATTATGTTAAAGATCTTGTTGTTCAAAATATTTAAGTAAACTATTATTTAAAAAATGTTCTTATTAATTAAAATCTTTATTAATTATAATAATTTAAAAATTATTTAACAAAAATTGTATTTTTGTTTCTGCATTATAAATAAATAAGTAGACAATTTAAAATATGTGTGCATAATGTTTCATAAGCATTTTGGTTTTCATAAGAGTTTGGGACTAAACTACAAAAAGGTAAATTAATAAAAATTCAATATATTTAAAAATATTATATGTATAGAGAAAATTAATTTAAAAAAACCTTTTAACAATATTCCATAACTTCCATGTCTTATAATTAGATTTCTTAAAGAAAGAATAATATTCAATAACCAAATGCGCATTAACTCTTTATATTTCTTTAATATCTTCAAGCAAAGTTTTCAAAAGTATTATTTAATTATTACTAAAATCCTTCATTTCATTTTAAATAACTTAGGTTATATGCGAATAAATTTTTTTTGACACTTTGGTAGGCATTGATTTGAAAATATTGTCAGTTGATGCTTTCATCTCATTGGACAAATTATAAAAATGGTAGGGGTAAGTAGGCTGTCCAAAAGACAATAGATTCGAGAGAAAAAATGTAAAAGAATCGAGAGTGTAAAAGGATCGAATGCAAAAGATCCGAGAGTCGAGTGTATTCGTGAAAAATTTTACTATCCGGGAATAAAAGATCAAGTTATGAAATTCATCAGAAAATGTCTTACCTGTCAAGAACAAAAATTGCATAGCTGTAGCAATACCAGATATTTCAACAACAACGATCGCCCATACAGTAGCAACTGAATTATATTCAAAATATGGAGCTCCTAGAGCGATTTTGACGGACAAAGGTGGATGTTTTGTAAGCAAATTAATGAGAAAATTATCAAAAATTTTCGGCGTGCAACAAGTTACAACGTCCGGATACCGGCCCCAGACTAATGGTGCGCTCGAGCGAAGTCACGCCGTACTGGTAGAATACATAAAAAGTTATGCCGAAGAATACGATGACTGGGATAGACTACTCCCCTTTGCGATGTTTTCCTACAATACGTCGATACACGAAGCAACTAACTTTACTCCTTTCGAACTAGTTTTCGGAAAAACAGCCAGGACCCCTAGTTCTTTTCCTTCAGAAAGAAAATTAGAAACGTACAATTCTTATTTGTCCAAGTTAATAAATAGACTTATAGAAATTCGAAAATTATCAGCGAAAAATCAAATGTCCGCGAAAGAAAAGTCGAAACTTAATTATGATAGGAAATTAAAAATTTTCCCTGGAAAAGTTGGAAATAAAGCGTATGTAATGAAAGAAACCAAAACCAGCAAATTCGACCCTCGTTACCACGGACCGTATGAAATAGTAGATATTTTAGACAAACATACGGCTATTTTGATGACAAACGAAGGTCATCGATTCCAAAAACACATAGACAAGTTAAAACTTGCCTATTCATAAATATTAACGCCAAGTCTTTCTTTTTCAGGATGACTTCTTCAATAATCAGCACTCCAGCACTCAATACCGAAATAGTGACAAAGACAATCTTCCCAAAAGGAGAAGTTCACCAAAACATATTCCACAAGGCAACTCTCGAGGAGTTGACCGCTGAATATAATTTAGATAAACCGAAATACCGTATTCATAGTGAAACGGGATCCCCCCATGAAAAATCTTTTTACATGAATTGTGTTGTCATTGATTGGAAAAACGATAATGTTTTCTCTCAGATAGGGGAAGTAATGAAATAAAAAAAACAAGCAGAGCACTCAGCAGCCCAAAAAGTATTATACATGTTATACGAGACTTATTTCTTTTCCGAAGAAAAGAATTATTAAAAAACTAATGATTTAACATATGTCCTCGTGTTGGATGATCCGCACGAATTAAAAATTAAGTTGTATAAATGGGAAAACTGTTGCGAGCTTTGCTTCCGAAAAAGGCATGTTAGTGACGGGTGCATTAATCCAATAAAAAATAAACAATTTATTAAACACCAAGAAAACAACGAAGTTAATGACACAGACTCATGGGAATTCCCAGGAACTTTTATTAACTGAAATATAAACTAAAACATTATACCATTATTATTCTTATTACGATTATCGTTGTTTTATATGATTACTTTTATAATATTTTATTTGACTAAAATATTAGTACCAAATTAGTATTAATATTCACATATTAACAATTACTATATTATCATTACCTAAATTAATTCAATATAATCTTATCAAAATTATTATAAATATTTTATTCCAACTTACTATATTTTATTAAAATTTAGGCTACTAATATTACTGTTATATCAATGTATCAATATATCAATAAAATATGAGAATAAACAAAGTAAAAAAAAAATATATATATATAATAAAATAAAGAAATAAAAAAAAAAATAATAATAATAACAATAATTATAGAAAGACGAGAGAAAGAAGGGTCAGGAAAAGGTGGTTGCCTTCTTCTTTCTTCTTTCTATAAAAACTTGAGGTGTAATATTTGAATTACGATGAATAATTTTGAGGCATTGGTACTCAATTTCATTGGCATATTGTAATTTTAGGTTATGTTGCTTTAGTAATATACTATTATACCAGGTTTTTATCTCGAGGATTAGAAACTAATATTAAATTTTAATATAATAGTAATGACATTTCCATTAGTTGTTAAAGTATTATTAATTACAAAATATTATTAATTACTAAATTTTATTACCTAAATATATTATTAAAATAATTTCATTAACATATTTTAATCACTATAAAATTTAATTTAATTAAGTGAAGTAATCTATCGTAATTATCAAATTCGCTCCATTAATATGAATAAATATTGTAATTACTAACAAGAAAAACAATTAGAAAGAGTAAGGAATTGCTACGGATAAAGAAATGTGCTGAGACGGCTCGAGTCGCGTGCATATGCTATAGTCACTCGAGTATGATTCGAGTAGCCTCGCTATACACCAAGTATAAGCACTACATAGTGAGCATGCTCATATGTGCGTTTCACTCCGCTAGCTCACTTTCTCTTTTAGTCCAGTCAAATTGTCGTTCAAAAAGCCTCAACAAAACATTAATTCCGAAGTTGGAAATTTTTTTTCTATTGAAAGAGGAATGTTCCCTGAACTTAACTTGAAGTTTGCGACCTCAAAGGGTGGTAACTTTGTGCGCCATTTTGAAAAAAGGGGTAAAATTTTGCATCGCAAATATCTCGTAATCTAGAGCAGTAACGCAAAAAATTCTTCTTACTAATTTTATAAAGGTTAAAATTATCTATCGTTTTTATTTAAAACATTTTTTTCTAACATTAATATTTTTTGATTTATAATGTAAAATTCCATAAACCATAGGGGTAGAAATTTTTTTTTGGTAATTTTGCGATTATTATGCAATTTTCTACAAAAATAGGTCCTATAAAAGTTGTAGATAATAAAAAAATAAACAAATTTACATTTAACATTTTGCTTCTACGATAATTAAGAAGCGCTGCAGAACGCACTGAAGTAAGTAATTACTACTTGTGAATTCTCAACTTGACACCATAAGAGCAATTAATTAAAGATTTTTGTAAAATGCATTAATCCGAGGTCGTCAATGTTTTTTTTTAGTCGAAAGAGGAACATTCCCTGAGTTTAACTTGAAGTTTGCGACCTCGAGAGGTGGTAACTTTTTCCGCCATCTTGAAAATAGTGGTGAAATTTTGTATCGCAATTATCTCGTAATCTAGAGCATTAACGCAAAAAATGCTTCTTACTAATTTTATAAAGATTAAAATTATCTATCGTTTTTATTTAAAACATTTTTTTCTAACATTAATTTTTTTTGATTTATAATGTAAAATTCCATAAACCATAAGCGTAGAAAATCTTTTTTTTTCTAATTTCGCGATTATTATGCAATTTAAACAAAAATAGTTATATAGATGTTTAAGAAAAAGAAATAATACACAAATTTTTATTTAACCATTTTGTTCTGCGATAATTAGGAAACGCTAGAGAGTGCATGAAATACTCAATCCCCACTTTCTCAGTTTCAAGCAATCACTATAAAAGTTGTTAATTAAAGATTATTGAATAAAGCATTATTCCGAGGTCACCAATATTTCTTGCAATCAAAAGAAGAATGTTCCGTGAACATATCTTCAAGTTTGCGACCTCGTGCGGTGGTAATTTTGTCTGCCATTATGAAAAGAGGGGTAATAACGATTTTCTACCCCTATGGTTTTTATTGTTTTGCATTAAAAATTAAGAAATATTTATGTTATAAAAAAATGTTACAAACAAAAGCTAAAGATAATTTTAATCTGAATAAAATTAATAAGAAGCATTTTTTGCGTTAATGCTCTAGATTACGAGATATTTGCGATGCAAAATTTCACCCCTTTTTTCAAGATGGCGGACAAAGTTACCACCCCTCGAGGTCGCAAACTTGAAATTAAGCTCAGGGAACATTCCTCTTTGGATTGTAAAATACATTCAAGACCTCGAATTAATGCATGGTACAAATATCTGTAATTAAAGATGGCATTTACTTGCGAATACGCAAGTATTGTTTACTTCAGTGCTTTCTTCAACGTTTCTTAATTATCTTAGAAGAAAAATGTTCAATGATTATTTGTTTATTATTTTACTATCTACAACTTTTAAAGAATCTATTTTTGTAGAAAACTGCATAATAATCGCGAAATTAGAAAAAGAGATTTTCTACGCTTATGGTTTATGGAATTTTACATTATAATATAAAAAATATTAATGTTAGAAAAAAATGTTTTAAATAAAAATGATAGATAATTTTAATCTTTATAAAATTAGTAAGAAGCATTTTTTGCGTTAATGCTCTAGATTACGAGATAATTGCGATACAAAATTTCACCACTATTTTCAAGATGGCGGAAAAAGTTACCACCTCTCGAGGTCGCAAACTTCAAGTTAAACTCAGGGAATGTTCCTCTTTCGACTAAAAAAAAACATTGACGACCTCGGATTAATGCATTTTACAAAAATCTTTAATTAATTGCTCTTATGGTGTCAAGTTGAGAATTCACAAGTAGTAATTACTTACTTCAGTGCGTTCTGCAGCGCTTCTTAATTATCGTAGAAGCAAAATGTTAAATGTAAATTTGTTTATTTTTTTATTATCTACAACTTTTATAGGACCTATTTTTGTAGAAAATTGCATAATAATCGCAAAATTACCAAAAAAAAATTTCTACCCCTATGGTTTATGGAATTTTACATTATAAATCAAAAAATATTAATGTTAGAAAAAAATGTTTTAAATAAAAACGATAGATAATTTTAACCTTTATAAAATTAGTAAGAAGAATTTTTTCCGTTAATGCTCTAGATTACGAGATATTTGCGATGCAAAATTTCACCCCTTTTTTCAAGATGGCGGACAAAGTTACCACCCTTCGAGGTCGCAAACTTCAAGTTAAGCTCAGGGAACATTCCTCTTTCAATAGGAAAAAAAAATTCCGACCTCGGAATTAATGCACAGCAAAATGTACTATTTGACTGGACTATTTCTACCATCGGCAGCCTTGACAAGAGGGCTCTACCGCGAGAGAGGAGGACCCTACCTTTGATACCTTTCCGAAGAGCGGAACTCGCGAGGCAATTCCGCGGGTCTACCTGTTTCTCGCGGTGGCTGTTGAAGTGAAAATGAATCGGCTGTATCTTCTAAACTAATTGTCCGAATTTGATGAGACAACTTTTGTAATCATCAGCAAAATCCGCACAATTATCCAGAATAATAAAAAGTAATTAATCAAAATACAATGAGTCACGTCATAATATATTCACTAACAATTCGAATATTGGTTCCATTTCAATTATTATGCACGAATGGCAGATTAATGATCAAAATATTAGCATATTAACTAAATAATATTATATTATTATAACATGTCACACTAACCAATTTAAGTTGAATAAAATTAAAAACTTACTTTAATCATATCAACATATTTAATCGACTTATTATCTAATCAATATTATTATTACATATTAATCAAAGTTACTGAGTGTGAATAAATAAATAATAGAATTAAACAAAATATTTTAGTCGAAAATAGAGATTAAGTAAATGCTACAGTTCAGAGCTTACTTATAATATATAGATATATTATTTAAATCTTGGTTATAAATCCATGATTTCAGCTAACCGTCAAATTTTATTTATACTATAAATCATCAAAATACGATATAATTATTCATTAGATAATCAGACTAATTTAATTATATACATAACTATTAGGATGAAAATCATAAAAATAAGTTATAACTGTAAATAAAAACCAATTAAATAAAATTATCGAGAAATTAATGGCTTAATGATGATAAATTCTATTAAGAATAATAGCAATTGTAATACACATTGCTATAGACGTTGCTATTTGAATTTTATTTCATTGTTGGACCAGCCATTTATTACTATTATTATTAATAATATTTATTATCCCTATTACTACTATTAGTTTATTATAATCAATTATTAGCATTACCGTTACTTTTACTATTAACATTGTAACATTATTATTATTATTACTATAATTATTATTACTATCAATATTAGATTATAAAGCTAGGTAATGAAAGTTATTTTATTTAATACAAAATATTCAGTAATCATTGGCAAATAAATAACATGTGGGTTAAAGACGTTATAAAACCATTATAGTTGATTCGAAATAAAATCAGAACAAACGCACCTAACAGAGAAAACATTATACGATAAATACTAACAATATAACATTAACAAACTAACAGCTAACTTAAGGGACAAAAAATACTATTTTGTTCCTAAAAATAATTATTTAATACTAAAATAATACAATGTTTCCAGATTCAAAACTAGAAAAACCAATCCATGGAGATCCCTTTTATTGGTTGGATAATCACTGGTAAGGAATATATATGGACTTTCCTAGAAATAATATTACTACTTTTAGCAGCAGTAGTAGGAAAATATATCTATAACTGCTATATTATACTAAAAAAACGACAACGACGAAACAACAACGTATAAATGATGTTAATTTTTCTCTTCCTGATCTGAAGTTTCATTGGGGACAACGAAGATTTAAGGAGGGAGGGGAGATACAAAAAAAAAGAAAAATTTTATGCACCATCACTCAAGAGAGCTAAAAACTACAACATAATGACAATTGTAAACTAAACTCGAGATATATATTATTAAACAATTTAAGAAATAATAATAACACCGATAGAAATTCATAATTTAGAATATGATTCTGACCGCTGAAGCATGTGAATGTTAATAATCGTCATTGATGTGAATAATTATAAAAGTTCAAAATAAATCCATAAGCAAACATTTGAATACATAGAATTAAACAAAATTAAATAAAAGGTCAACAAACAATGGCACATTAACGCTTATAATTTCGAAAATTTATTTCGAACTTAAGGGGTAATACTACCTTGCGCGCAGTAAAAGTATAGTTATTTTTCTGAATTTTTTGTAACAAAGCTATAAAATTTATTAAGGTCTGGGTTTTTACATATAAAAATACATAGCTTAAAGTATGTAAAAATAAATTAAAACATTTTTTTAAAATAAAAATGGCGGCAGAGTGACTGATTAGTTTAAACCCCTTATCTTCGAGGATCTTGCACGGGCGACCTACTACAGGTCGTAATTTTTAATCTAGAACAAAAACCCAAAATTATTTTGAAACAAGATGCTAAAAGCTAGTGAACTACGTAGGATTTTTAAGAAATATCGATT
This sequence comes from Ganaspis brasiliensis, assembly GCA_037103525.1. NCBI lineage: Eukaryota > Metazoa > Arthropoda > Insecta > Hymenoptera > Figitidae > Ganaspis > Ganaspis brasiliensis. The sequence continues at coordinate 675,407 of JAZKLR010000407.1, forward strand.
TAAAACAATGGCGTCAATATTAAGAAAAAATACGAATTTTGTTAGAAAAATTGCTTGAAAATCAACCACAGAATTGGCAAATTTTAATTTTTCGAAAAAATCCTACGTAGTTCACTTGAAAATGTCATTATGAAGCTACAGTTAAAATTTGAGCAAGATCGGTTAAAAATTGTAGGCGCTAATGTGTCGCCCGACTTGAAAAATATAGTTTTGAGAAAAACGCTTTCAAAGTTTCAAGTACTGAAATATTCCAAAATTGTATTTTTCTATCATAAAAGTTCGAGGACTCGAGACTTTTATTCAATAAAAAACTAAAAGGTCAACAAGTTTTAACTGACGACAACATTTGTTAAGCCGTGAAAAAAACTAAAAATTGATATACCGAGTAATTAAGCATATTCTCAAATTACATGCAAATTGGCATAATGACTTAACAAACAAAATCAACTTTTTGGACCATTTAAAAACATTTTTCATACATAAACGCTTTTGAATACTATTTCTGAATGGGCAAGGAAGCATTTAATACAATAAAAAAAATTGCATAAAAAAAAATTTACAAAGTAGTATTACCCCTTAACATGAATTTTGAGTTGATAAATTATACAGATTAAGTTAAAATTGTGATTCCTATTCGTGTTATTATTGGTATGGCGACCCAATCGCGTAACTGCCGTGTGATTGCGGAATTAGAAATGTGGATTTGACACATTTAAATAATTATCGAACGTAATTGACACCGCAATTCACCGTAATGCGTGGTTGGAGTCCGTATGCAACACATGAAGTCAGTCAAGGGGAATCTTGCATCTGTCTCTATCTTGTATGACGTCAAAGGTGCCCCTTGATTCGCCTTGTGCGAGATCTCTTGAGAGGCTGGTCGATAGAGCTCTCGCATGTGTGCATGGGTGTGATTATGCATGTGCAGCACAGTCGGGCTGACGGTAGTGAACTCAAGCTGACAAGGACGCCTTTATGCAAAAGCCAATGTTTATCACTTTTGCCTTTGCGCTATCCTCCTAACTCGATTATCTCGATATGTAAAAATTATATTGTCGCGAGCTAATACCCAGTTATTGTTTTGACAGTGGACCAATTTTGTATTATTAACTATAGTAGAAGAGAAATGAAAATGATCTATTATTGATGTTTGGAACCTGCAAACAGTAATCGATATATCGTTGAAACAATATATCGCGCATGCGTACAATATGGTATTTGAATTAGGATACATTATGCAGTTAAGACAAAATATACGCTATCCAAGATGTTCAATAATTAATAATTTTATCGTCCATGTTTGTTTCATGTATATCTTAGTAGTGATAAGTAGAAGAGTTGAGACGATTTTTTTTATGTTTAATTCAAAACTTATCTTTAGACAAAACTAGTATAAAAGATTCAAACGTTTCTATTGCAATGAGCCGTAATAATAAATTGCTAATCGAATTAAGAAAAACGTAATTTCTGAAAATTTGAGATTTTCGAAAGATTTTGATGGAAACTTCTAAGATTATTATGCTATTAACAACTTAAGAAAGGGTTAAATTTGGAAAATTATACGAAAAAGAAAAGAGAAAATAATGAAATAAGAAGGAAAATTATGCATTTTGATCCATTGAACGGTTGCATTTATTTTAAAAGAGGTGTGTAACTGTAAGTAGATACATATCTCACATGAGCACGGAGACGCGCACATGTGTGTGTGTGTCTGGGGGTGTGAATATGTATTTGCGAAGAAATGATCGCTGGAGTAAAAAGTTCACATATAATTCTAATGACATTACAACGTAAGTTATATGATAAAAATGTCAAAATACGGTGGCGGACGAGAGGAGCTATTCATCATCACTTATTTCTATAATTTTGTCCTCTGCAAGCGGTATCCTAGAGCTGGTACCACAGCTACATGTAAGTTGATAGGCTAAGTTTAACCGAAATTTCCCGCACGGACAAAATTGCGCAGTCAAATCCGCGTGGTTTCTGAAATAAACCAAAAAGAGAGAGATAGGTTAAAATGAGGAACAATAGAAAGTGAAATCTGACAAAAACTTAATTAAGAAACATTCAAGAGAACTTACGATTGTGTCTAAGGATTAGCTGTGTGCGGCCTGTCCACAAGGAAGTGCCGTACTAGTGCGTAAAGTTCGTCGCGCACTTCCGCGACCCTTGCTTGATGAAAATTCAACGCCTGACGTTGCTCCAAGAAATTCAAGGAACCTTGCGGTACCCAGACCGAGGTGTCTGGCACCCGGGCCATCTTGAGCGGTGGAATCTTTCTTGGACGTCCTCGCCCACGTTTAACTGGTAGATTTTGCTCCGCTGCCTGGTCAATACTTTTCTGGATACACTCCACGAATTTTGAATGTATCGCCGAGGAAGATATCGAAAAAAAACCCTCGCCAAGAAATGTATTGAAGGCAGCCTCCTTCTTTGCCGTCCGCCGCCCAGGCATCGTCGAATTTTGGAACGATTACAAGGCTGCTCGTTATCTGAAAATAAAGAAATTCGATATTAGTTCGCACTATCAAGAACATATTAAAACAAACATTTTAACCTTTTCACGATAAATCAACGTGATATCCCCGTTGGACAAAAAAGGATTTATTGTTTAACATTAATTGTTTTAATTGCAAGGACGAAACTTGAAGTAATACCGCCCGGCGTCTACTATCTAATACATGGACAATGGAAAAATCATCCTTTGAAACAGACACGCCACTTAACTTCGCTCGAGCACAACCGAAAGGCAATGTCGATCGCGTTTTTGGGATTAAAACCCCAGAAAGCAACTTTAAAAATTTTGGCGGCTTTTTCCAGTTAATTGATTCTCAAAATTAACGCCGCCGATTTGGAAATCGCCCCTGAAGGTTCAGCACTGGGAGCTATTTCATCACTAAGAGTGACCTCATCGTTTAGAATGGGTTCATCGCTCGGGGTAGTTTCGTCAATTAGGGTGGGCACATCACTTGGGGGGGGGGGGGACAACACTATTGACCGAGTCCGAAGGAATCGAAAAGTCTACTTCATCATAAAACGAAGGTGTACAAAAATTTTCATTATCAAAAAGGGATAGATCAAACGACTGGATGCTCTCGCGAAAAGAAAAATTGTTCTCACCCCCCGAGTCAATCACATTATTAAAATTCATTTCACAACTTACGAAATGCGCAGCACAAAAAAAAATAATACTGATGTAGAAATGAAATAAACACTTACTTGTGTCTGAAATCCTTGGTTTCGCCAAAGGAAAAAGGTACAACTCGTTGGATTCCTCTTCAAAAAGCATTGTGGTAGTGTCACTGTCTATGTCACTGACAATAGTCACAGCTATACTGATGAGTATTACTTTGGAAACTCAAACAACGCTATATGACGTATTACAAAAAGTGTCGAGACAGCATAAGGGATGCTGCGAATGATAAGCGAGTCATGGCTTTCAAACATGTCAACAAACTGTAACACTTCATGAAACAGTATTAGCTCTGACCAATTGATTCAACAATTCAATGGAACAAAATTGCAATAATTTAAAATCCATAAAATAAAATTCACAAAAAAAAAGAAAAAAATAAATAACTAAATAAAATAAAAAGAGGAAACCTTATCTTGAGTTGAAAATTGCCAAATCAGTTTAAGTCTCTCATGAGTATAAAAATATACGCATAGGTAGTGTCTATTGTAGGTCAGAATTTTCTATAGGGTTCATTGGGGACAATGAAAATTTAAGGAGGGAGGACTGTTATGTCCGAAATCACCATAACAAAAATTTTCGTAAATCTTGATTCAGAAACGGGGATGTCCGGATGGGGAGTCTATAGGTGCACAAGCTGCACGTGTGCGAAGGCGAGTTTAACAAAATCCATAAATAAACTCGATAGATCGAGTTGGGGTTTCATTGATAGTCGAAACGTTTGAATACAATCCAGTGACCGTCGATAATAAAGAGATCCAAAGGTAGTAAATTTGATGCCTGAGCTTATATAACCACATCATGCATCGAGGCTGTATTAGTGCATTTGTATTACGTTTGAATTAAATAACTAAATAGATTATTATTATTGGTTATATGGCTAAGAAAAAATCACTGGTCCATCTTCGATGCAATTGTGGGACAATTGGCAGTGAATTATGGCTGTCAAGAGTATGTTGTTAAGCTCAAAACTAGAATGACTCGAAGAAAGAACTAAAATTATAATCGAGAAGATTTGAATTAAACCTAAGACAAAGAGGTAGTCGTATTAATAATTTGTTAAGGTAATCCAATACGAATTAAGCAGATTGATATAAAATCAATCTTCCGACTGCACGATGCTCAACGACAGTATTTAGGGTAATTGATTGTATCCTCAATGGTAACAATTAAAAATGCAACATGGTAAGGTAGTTTTATGTCGCTGCGTGCTCACTATATATAATATGTACCATGGAGGAATAAAAAGTAGTTATCTTGAGATTAGACTCAATTACCTTCACGGCTAGTAAAAAAAACAGTTATCATAACATATTAAATTAAGTTTCTAAAGCTAATGTGTGATATGATTGAGGATAAAGAAGATCATTATTATTGAATATGTATGATTGATAATTATTAAAATTATTAATTAAGAGCAATGGAAATTCGAAATTATTCTCAGTCATACTATACAGTTACATATATCCAAATAAAAGCCCATAATTAACTAATATCAACTTAGGAACTGGCCCAATACCTTTGCCAGTAATCAATAATAGCAATCGATGTATACTTGATTGGAATGCAAAATAATGAAATTATTTCTCGACATTTCTCACCCAAAAGTTCAATCAATTAATCAATAATTCGATTGATCACTAATTATTAAATATGAAACTAAAGGAAGGTCTAGAAATGATCTCAAATGACAACCCTTACACGTGTTATACTACATTTGTGCAGCGATACGTGTTATAATACATTTTAGCAGCGGTACGTGTCATAATACACTTTAGCAGCGAAAAATGCTTGTTTAATATAAACTAATCCCCGCAGACGGCGGAAATCGTCTTTAAATACAAGCGACACCAAATGGAAGGGGTTGCACACGTTAGAACTTCCATCGAGTGAACACCCTGCGTGACAGCTCGTCGGTCCGTCAAATTCTTAAAACTTTACATCTATCTTGTATCAAAAGTGTACTTTGATTTCAATACATAGAGTATCGTTGACGATTTTTGTGTGACCTTCGAAAAATAAACTAAAAACAAACTGTGTTGTGAAGTGAATTTTCCAATAAACTTTTGGCAGCAGTATTCAATATACTGGTTTTGTTAAATCACCGATAGCAGCGCTAATCGAGCCGATCAACCCCTGCTTTATCTTGAATTTGAACGATTACATGTAAGTAAACTTTGCTACGTTGTAGGTTTCGAATATCGATTTCTGAATAAAAAAATTATTAACGGATAGGAACAATTTATACGATTGGAGCGTACTCGGAATGAGAATAAATTTTGATAACGTGGTACTTTCCACAATTTTATTAGATAGATTGCGTTTTCGTCCCGTATGAGACCAGTGCTGTCAGCTTGTAAAAACACAATAATTTTCATGTGTTTAACTAACTATTTTATATTTAAAGTGTTGAATCCCGGTTTGTTGGTACTCTTATAGTAGCCGAATACTGGGGCAATACTGGTCATAGACCACCGTCCTTAAATCAAATAATTTAAGAATTATTAAGTTGCTAGGCGATAAACAAATTATAAAATACAAATTAGAAGCGTTATTGGATTATCAAAAAACAAAGAAAACCATAGTATAAAATCAATGAACAAATTAGTTGAGTAAACTTTTCAAGTGTAATAATTTGTATGAAATTGTCTGTTTATGTAATAAATGTATTAATTGGATATCTTGTTTATTTATTCAACACAGATCCCTCAGATCTGAAAGTGATCACCAATCCCAAAAACAAAAATAAATATACAGACTAGCTCTTGCTAGTTAATCATTACTGTTACTATCTTGTCATATTTAAAGTTATTTGAATATTCTTGCCGTCGCTCGGACGTAACACTCACTGTTCTCAAATTTTGATTGCAAATATTCATCCACCTGTCTGCAAACAACACTCTGTCTTGATTTTGTAATATGTGTAGAAGATTTGATGCATCTTCAATACTCGGAATAATAGCTTCACATTCATCTAGGAGCCTCGTCAAATCCTTCCTGATCTTATTAGAAACCTCCTCTGCTTCTGAACTATCCGGTTCTTTACGCTTGCCTGGCATTCTGAAAATTATAATAATTATAATAATTATATACATGAATTTTTCATTGATTTTTAATAATTGTTAAAATACAATTTTTTATTATAATAAATAATCATACTTTTATTTCGAAAATGCAAATGATGGCTAAAGCATTAGTCGACTGGAATCTGCATCCACGTTTGTAAAAGATGTTTGCTTCTAATGCAAGTCAGACATCCTGCGTAGATACTCCCTCTGTTAGTATAAGATGCCGGTACGCTACCCTGCACTGGATACCGCTAGCCTATCCGTATAAGATTGCCAACTCTGCTGCAAGCCTACCGCCACGTAGTACTATGCTGTGGGCCTGCCGCCACGTAGTATTATGCTGCGGGCCTGCCGCCACGCCACGTAGTACATGTAGCTCACTCAGAACGGACGGTTTTCATGCACGTAGTGTATGAAGTAGACACTGCAGGGGGGCTCGTTGCTGGTAGTGAATGCTGCCTAGGTTGGTGGCTGGTTGTGTATGCTGCCGGGGACTCGTGACTGGTCTTGTATGCTGCCGAGCTGGTAGAGGATGCTGTTCAACTTAGATGCCTGATCCTAATGCAAACTCTCATGATTCCACCTCCTTATATACTTCATCACATAGATACACACATGTAAAATACACTAACACATTGTAAAAATACAAGCGCGATATTCAAGAGCGGTAAACTCACTAACCCCTTTCTAAGAGAGAAAGTATCGATTGATCTATAAATCCATAACTTACCTTCAGACCGGTTACCACTCAAGGGATAATATCCGACGAGCAAGCAAGTAATCTGCATTACCGATACAAGGTAACACGCGCGAAATCTGCATTACCGACCGACTGTAATTTATCAACAAAACGCTAAAAATCCACTGCAGGTAACTAACTAGGGCGCCACCTGGTGTCGAAAATCGGAACTATGGTTTGGATCTCTCTTAGTTATACTACTGATCTCTTATCCTACTTTAATAGATCGTTTTTTCCATCGCATATCAAAAACCTAGTCAGAATGTTTAAATGACATCTGATTGGTTAAAATTCTCTATACACTATTTAAGGTACTCTAATTTCAACGTTAAAATAACGTAATTAAGTTTGCTTCTCTATCTTTAAAACTTTGTTTCTATAATTTATTATTTAAGACTGATCAAACCTGTTAAGAAAACTCCTCACACCTAATTTCAATATTGACGTTTCTCGCTCTTAAATGATGAAATAAGTTAGTAAATGTTTATGTATTATTAATAATTGAGTGGCATAGGTGGTGAAACTTTAATTTTGCTGATGTCAAAAAGAGTTAAAGATTATTTATAATGTATTTTCAAAATTTCGAGAAATTATTAAAAAATAATATTTAGCTATTTTGTAAATCAATAAAATATAAGCTTCACCACTTGTGCCACACTATTATTTCTAATAAATCAATTTTAACTAATTTATTTTTATCTTTTAAGAGTGAAAGACGTCAACATTGAAATCAGGTGAGAGCATTTTTCTTCACAAGTTTGATCAGCCTCAAGATTGGACTTCTTGTGAGAAGATCAAGATTTCGAATTGTTTGTAGCTGCATTAAACTTAAAATTGAAATAGCTTTAACAATTTACAGATATTATTATTAAATAACAGATTATTTCAAACTGATTTGACTGAGCTTTCGTTATGTGATGAGAAACAATATGATTAATAAAAGATTAGACATACTAAGGGTCAAATAACAATACCAATTATATTAATAAACAAAAAAATAATATAATATAAAATAATATTAATAAAAAAATGTGATAAAAAATAACAAAATTACGAGGTATTAAGTACATTACTATACTTACAAATGGATTTTGGGTTGCAAAAGAAGGTTCTAGAGTATATAAGGAATATAATTTGTGTCAACCGTTTTAGTTTCTTATTACCTACGACTCCTACTACATCGGATTAGAAGTAGTTTTGACTTCTTTTATTTTATGACACAGTTTCATTGCAGGTAAAAACGCAGTCAATTCCATAAAAATTATTAATTTTATGTAACGAAGGAACGGAAAATGAAGAGGGTCAAAGCATTATATTCCACTCTTTTTAGCAATTATTGTATTAAATTTTCTATAATTAATTTGTAAATTAAATTTGAAACTGAAGTTCTTATAAAAAAATTATTTTGTCAGGTGGAGGAATGTAACAAAAAGCAGATTAATATTTTACATAATATGAATTATCTTATTGGAAATTGTTGCAGAGTCTAATGTACTTATGTTCATTTGTTTGCCTAATAGAAGAAGAAAGAATTGTAAAAGCAAATTAATTTTTAAACTCACCAGTTTAATGTCAAAATTTTTCAATATTTTAATTAAATTTAGCAACAAATTCTAATATTGTAATATTAAATATTATTTAATCCTGATTACTTGCAATGAACTATTAATGTACTTTATTATTACATTAATTTCTTGATCTGTCAGAATAACCTTTTTTCAGGAGGTCTAGTTTAAAATTCAATGCACAAAGTAATTGTAGAAAAATTTCAAAAATAAGTGTGAAAAACGTATTGTACGAACATAAAAAATTAATCGCACAAATTATAAATTTTTTATGAAAGTAGTCCGCAACGTCTTTGAATAAAATATAATAGTTTTATTCAAGAGGATATAAAATTTTTGGATGTCCGTTGTAGTTTGCTTTCGACGTCTCAATAATGGTTGCTAAAAAACACTTATTTAATACTACCTACTATATTTTAAATTTTACAGATGTACGAATAGTTCGATTGAAATTCAAACTACTAAGGTTAACTGATTACCAAATTAAAATTGTCATCAAATAAGGTCAAAGCACTTTTTCAAAAGTTGATAAATTCACATTTTATTATTTCGAGAAAATTAAAGAAATGCAGTTTCGCACCTAACCCCTAGAGTTTCTAGGAAAAGAAATTAAAAATTTAAATCATCTAGGTTAAGTCCAGATCTTTTTAAATTAAAAATTCTTTGTTAATAATTTTTTTTCTTATATTTAACAGTGACAGATCGATTGGTAAGTTTCTAATATGTTAAATTTGTGATTATTTTAACTTTTTTAAAAAATAGATTTATCAACTTTTGAAAAAGTGCTTATTAAATAATGTACCAGGCAAAATTAAGTGGACACTTGTTTTTAGTATTTTAAGATAATAAAATAGTTTTGTTTTTATTTTTCAAATAAAATTTTATCTCTTAAATTTCTTTGAATAAAGAAAGCCCAGAATTAATTTATTGTTTCGATTTTAAAGAAATGTATTGTAAAAAATTATTTTGAAAGACTGAAAATATTAGTATCCACTCAATTATAAATAAAAATTTATCATGAAATTGCACTTACATTAAAATATTACTAGAGTACTCAAACGCGGTATACAATGGAATCTCGATAAATCGAATTTTTTATAACTATAATATATTTTTTATTCCCGGACAAAATGTTATTTAATGCATGTAAAAAGAACTTGTTAACTCAAATTTCGTAACTAGAATAATTTTATACATATTTCAAATCAATTTCAAATCGAGCAGGCTGGACATGTTTGGAAGTGAAAGACAATTTTATCTCCAAAAAGTTATTTTTCAGAAATCTGCCTTACCTCAGAAATCTGCCTTACCGGCCGCGAGTATAAATCTGTTTTACCGGGTAGGAATCTGTTTTACCCTAGTTACCGACCAGATGGCGCTGTGTGGGGGATTCCCCGCGCCATTTTGGATTTTTACCCCCACTTTTGCGCGGGAATTTTAATTTTACTCCCTATTTTGAGCGGCAAGGTAAATTTTACCCCCACTCTTAGGTGTTTCAAGCGCGCCATTTTGAATTTTTACCCCCACTTTTGCACGGTAAGTTTAAAATGACCCCCACTTTTAGGTATTTCAAACGCGGATTTCCCTACTTTTGAGCAGGCTTTTAGTCTGTTGTTGGTGTGAGTTCTACGTTACCGACAACCATTTTAGTGAGTTAGCACACCGGGCACTACAGATAGACGGCGCTGCAGTCGAATCGCGCCAAGTTTAACTTAAAATGCTAACACTTTTAATTTGCATAAAGTGTTATGTAAGAACTAATTTGCATATCATTAGTATGCAATACCACCCATGCGGCTAATTTGCATAAAGATTTGCATACAGAATTTGCATACTTGAACTTTTCCAAAAGTTAATTTTAACTTTGTCAAAAGTTACCTTTAACTTTTTCGATAGTTAACGTTAACTTTTCCAAAGTTAACTTCATGTCTTATGGGATTTACATGTTAATTGGATTTAACTTTTCTAAAAGTTAACTTTAACTTTTCTAAAAGTTAACTTTAACTTTTCTAAAAGTTAACTTTCACTTTTCTAAAAGTTAACTTTAACTTTTCCGAAAGTTAACTTTAACTTTTCTAAAAGTTAACTTTCACTTTTCTAAAAGTTAACTTTATCTTTTCCGAAAGTTAACTTTAACTTATTTAATAGTTAACTTTAACTTTTCCGAAAGTTAACTTTAACTATTCCAATAGTTAACTTTAACTTTTCCGGAAGAGTTACCTTTAACTTTTCCGAAAGTTAACTTTAACTTATTTAATAGTTAACTTTAACTTTTCCGAAAGTTAACTTTAACTTTTCCAATAGTTAACTTTAACTTTTCCGGAAGAGTTACCTTTAACTTTTCTAAAAGTTAACTTTAACTTTTCTAAAAGTTACCTATAACTTTTTCGATAGTTAACTTTAACTTTTCCAAAAGTTAACTTTATCTCTTATGGGATTTACTTGTTAATTGGATTTAACTTTTCTAAAAGTTAACTTTAACTTTTCTAAAAGTTAACTTTAACTTTTCTAAAATTTAACTTTAACTTTTCCAAAAGTTACCTTTAACTTTTCCGAAAGTTAACTTTAACTTTTCCAATAGTAAATTTTAACTTTTCCGAAAGTTAACTTTAACTTTTCTAAAAGTTAACTTTCACTTTTCTAAAAGTTAACTTTAACTTTTCCGAAAGTTAACTTTAACTTATTTTCGAAAGCGTTCGACACAATTAAACACGATATTTTGTTTAAAAAACTCAAAACATTAAATTTACCTAATAATTTGTTGTTACTACTAAATAATTACTTAACCGAAAGATCACACCGGGTATCCGTTGGAGGGCATTTGTCTACCCCATACGTGCCCACTTCCGGTGTCCCTCAAGGCTCCTCTATTGGATCACCTTTATTCAATGTTTATATTAACGACATTAACGATCAGATCTTATCTGAACTTTTATTGTATTTAGATGATGTCAAATTGTACAGAACAATACACACAGAAAGTGAAGCGGCTATATTACAAACCGATTTAAATAATATTACGCGGTGGTTTACTAAGTAATGAGATTTCCTTGAATATAGCCAAGTGTCATGTTTTATCATTTTATCGTTCTAATTCACCAGTACATTTTGACTATCAAATAAATGGCTGTAAATTTTATAGAGTGTTTTCCACGTGTGATCTTGGTGTGGTCTTCGATGATAGATTAACTTTTCGTGAACAGATTACAAGGGTCACCTCGTCTGCTTCAAAGGCCTTGGGTTTCTTAATCAAATCTTCTAAAAATTTTAACAACATTTCAACGATCACTGCATTATATAATACTTTGGTTTTGCCAAAATTAAATTATGTTTCTATTGCTTGGAATCCGTGTTTTAATAAGGATGCTCTAGAACTAGAAAAAATTCAAAAAAGGTTTCTAAAATATTTGGCATTCAAAGCCAACGGGTGTTACCCAGAGCGTGGTTCTGATTATAAAATATTATGTCAACGTTTTCATTATCGTACACTCGCTGAAAATAGAATTTTCAACGCTGTTTTATTGTTATTTAAAATCTTAACAGATCAGATTCACGCTCCACAACTATTATTACAGATACCGTTTAGAGACACACGCACAGGATCAAGAATCTGTCAACCTTTTTATTTGGACCCTCCACGTATTACTATCGGTGATGTTGCTCCCATTTTTTTCGCATGTCACCACGTTAATGATTTGTTATCAAGGATCAAACCTGATCTTGAAAAATTTATTTCTTTGAAATCATATTTCATTGCGACACTTGATGAGTATATTGCTACATGCAATTAACATTAATTATACAAAACGTTTGTTTGTTTGTTTCTTTCTTTTTTTACCTACGATGTATTTCATCGTACCGCCACATAGTCATAACTATTGTTAATAGTATCGACTACATTATAGATATAATTCGATTTATATATTTAAATACAATTTGGTTACCCATGTATGGTCCAAATTGGACTGCGGGAGAGAATGTTAAATAAATAAATAAAATAAATAAAACTTTAACTTTTCCGGAAGTTAACATTAACTTTTCTAAAAGTTACCTTTAACTTTTCCAAAAGTTAACTTTAACTTTTCGGAAAGTTAACTTTAACTTTTCCAATAGTTAACTTTAACTTTTCCGGAAGTTAACTTTAACTTTTCCAAAATTACCTTTAACTTTTCCAATAGTAAATTTTAACTTTTCCAAAAGTTAACTTCATCTCTTATGGGATTTACATGTTTATTAGATTTAACTTTTCTAAAAGTTAACTTTAACTTTTCCAAAAGTTACCTTTATATTTTCCAAAAGTTACTTTTAACTTTTTCGAAAGTTAACTTTAACTTTCCCAAAAGTTAACTTCATCTTTTATGGGATTTACATGTTAATTAGATTTAACTCTTCTAAAAGTTAACTTTATCTTTTCTAAAAGTTACCTTTAATTTTTCCGAAAGTTAACTTTAACTTTTCCAAAAGTTAACTTTAACTTTTCCAAAAGTTACTTTTAACTTTTTTGAAAGTTAAATTTAACTTTTCCTCAAGTTAACATTAACTTTTCCGAAAGTTAACTTTAACTTTTCCAAAAGTTACTTTTAACTTTTTCGATAGTTAACTTTAACTTTTCCAAAACTTAAATTCATGTCTTATGGGATTTACATGTTAATTGGATTTAACTTTTCTAAAAGTTAACTTTAACTTTTCTAAAAGTTAACTTTAACTTTTCTAAAAGTTAACTTTAACTTTTCTAAAAGTTAACTTTCACTTTTCTACAAGTTAACTTAACCTTATTTAATAGTTAACTTTAACTTATTTAATAGTTAACTTTAACTTTTCCGAAAGTTAACTTTAACTTTTACAATAGTTAACATTAACTTATCCGAAAGTATACTTTAACTTTTCTAAAAGTTATCTTTAACTTTTTCGATAGTTAACTTTAACTTTTCCAAAAGTTAACTTCATCTCTTATGGGATTTACATGTTAATTAGATTTAACTTTTCTAAAAGTTAACTTTAACTTTTCTAAAAGTTAACTTTCACTTTTCTAAAAGTTAACTTTAACTTTTTCGAAAGTTAACTTTAACTTATTTAATAGTTAACTTTAACTTTTCTAAAAGTTAACTTTAACTTTTCCAAAAGATACCTTTAAATTTTCCGAAAGTTAACTTTAACTTTTCCAATAGTGAACTTTAACTTTTGCAATAGTTAACTTTAACTTTTGCAATAGTTAACTTTAACTTTTGCGAAAGGGAACTTTAACTTTTCCAAAAGTTATCTTTAACTTTTTCGATAGTTAACTTTAACTTTTCAAAAAGTTAACTTCATCTCTTATGGGATTTACATGTTAATTAGATTTAACTTTTCTAAAAGTTAACTTTAACTTTTCCAAAAGTTACCTTTAACTTTTCCGAAAGTTAACTTTAACTTTTCCGAAAGTTAACTTTAACTTTTCCAATAGTTAATTTTAACTTTTCCGGAAGATAACTTTAACTTTTCCAATAGTTAACTTTAACTTTTCCGAAAGTTAAGTTCAACATTTCTAAAAGTTACCTTTAACTTTTTCGATAGTTAACTTTAACTTTTCCAAAAGTTAACTTTATCTCTTATGGGATTTACATGTTTATTAGATTTAACTTTTCTAAAAGTTAACTTTAACTTTTCCAAAAGTTACCTTTAACTTTTTCAATAGTTAACTTTAACTTTTCCAAAAGTTAACTTTATCTCTTATGGGATTTACATGTTTATTAGATTTAACTTTTCTAAAAGTTAACTTTAACTTTTCCAAAAGTTACCTTGAACTTTTCCGAAAGTTAACTTTATCTTTTCCAAAAGTTAACTTCATCTCTTATGGGATTTACATGTTAATTTGATTTAACTCTTCTAAAAGTTAACTTTAACTTTTCTAAAAGTTACTTTTAACTTTTCCGAAAGTTAACTTTAACTTTTCCGAAAGTTAACTTTAACTTTTCCGAAAGTTAACTTCAACTTTTCCGATAGTTAACTTTAACTTTTCTAAATTATTTTTACAATCACCTTCCATGACTGGTTAATTGAAATTTTCTAAACTTTTCTGAAAGTTATCTTTAACTTTTTCAAAAGTTAGCTTTAACGCTTAGTTAACTTACAATTTTAACTTAAGTGAACCTGCCCTAACTTGTTCTAACTCGCAGAGAGGGGTTTTACATAATGCTGAGAAGTGTTGTATATAAATGTAATATTCATTGGGTTTATACTGACATACCAATACTATTGCTAGTGGATAACACGTCATCGTATTTAATCATGTGGTATAGTATGGACCAATCAGCGATGAAATTAGGATGTGGAGGGGTCGGTGGAGGGGGGGTTACAGTTTGGTATATAAGATCCAAGGTTTTAAACAGAGCTGAAACGAGTAGTATAGCAAGGAGGGTACGGGGACAGTTACCGACCGTCGGTAATGTAGATTTCTACTTTACCGACCGTGGAAATAGTGGTTTCTGTGGGGTGTTCTGTTTTACCGACCGAGTTGGTTCCGACGGCCGCCGCTAGATGGCGCCACTTGTTAATTCCACAAGAAAAAGTGTGTTTCTACTGGGGATTTTTGAAATTTCGCGCCATTACCATCAGTCGAGAACTTACCATCAGTCGGTAATGCAGATTCCTGACATGAATTTCAACCCAGTCGGTATGACCGAGTTCTACCTTACCGACTAAGCTGTGGTTTACCATTCATCTCAGTGTTAGGCAAGACTTGTGCTAAGTTTCAAATTTTCAAAATCATTTTTAAATTTTGACCTGGAGTAATTTTTCAGTAACAACTTAAATAATGAAAATTCACTCCTCTATTTATTTAGTTATTTATTTATTTATTTAGTTAATAATATTTATAATTATAATTATGTTATATTTTCACAATTAAAGTTTTGCTTATAATAATTTAAACGAGATCTGAAGATAACTCGTTCATAACTTTATTTTACATATATTGCGTTCTGAATTTCATACACATTACATTTTTATAGATGGTGAGGAAATGTACATAAAAAAAGCTCTAGGTTAAGGTACTTTCTAACCTCGGTAGCTGCCATGGGAGTGAAGAGTTGCGACAATTCAAATTTTCACTGTCTGAACTCTTCACTCTCACATGTTACCATGGCAACTTGTCTGCCAGCCAGCCAACCAGCCGAGGTGTGAAAGTACCATTACGCGTAACTTCCCAACTCTGTCTATTTTCAATTAGTTCAAAGTATTACAAACTTTGGAAAAAAAAATTTAAGTTGGTAACAATAGGTAGAATCAGAAAATTCATTACATACATATTACATTCTAAAATTCCATACGCAATACATTTTTTTTTTGTTGCTGGAGTAAATTACGTATTACAAACGTAATTTACATCAAAACCCCGAAGTTACATGTAATTTCCCAACTCTGCTGATTATCGATCAAAGTTCTACAAACTTGGGGGAAAAAAAAAAGTTATGTTGGTAACAAGGGTTGGCATGAAAAAGTGCTCGAAGCTTCTCATCCTTTTTAGCATCACCCCGCGTCTGATGAACACCGTGATTGCGCTTATACTCTCAAGTTTAATCGACAAAATGGTAAGTTATATTCATTTTATATAAATTATATTTGCTAATAAGATTATTTTTAATTTAAATTAATATTCTTTCAGAATTTTCAATCAAATCAAAAGTTTTGTGGGAGGTGTTGCTTCTGCCGGTACATGGTACAACTCAACTCAACTGTAAGTATTTTCTTATCCCATTAATATTTAAGAATTAAAAACGTAATTTAACTTAATCGTAAACTTTTAAGACATAATTTTTAAGCTTAATATAACCTCTAATACATAATTTACAAATTTTTTACCTTTTTAACCTAACATAACCTCTAAAACATTATTTACAATTTTTTAAAGTGTTTAATCATTACATAACCTATAAATCAATTATTAACATTGCAAACATTTTTCTTTACAGATGTTCAATGGATTTCCAAACATGCAGAATCATCAACGCATGCAACAGCATCCACAAAATCATCATCATCATCATAATCCGTTTGTAAATCGACAACCTCAAACCTTGCAACATCATCAAGCTCCACATCAAGCTCCGCATCAAGCTCCGCATTAATACCAGTTTCATCAAGACCTTCCCCGACAGCAACTTCAAGTACAGCAACCGATTATACATCATCCGCATCAAGCTCCACATCAATACCAGTTTCAACAAGACCTTCCCCGACAGCAACCTCAAGTACAGCAACCGATTGCGTATCAGCCGGTTTCTCAGCCTATCTCTCCATTGATTGAGAAGAAACCAATTGAAAATGTAAGTATAATTTTAAACTCAAATAAAACTAAATTAAAAATTATATAATTTGAAACTAAATTGACAGTTATATAAAACAAATTAAAATTAAAATATTTTAACTGAAAGAAAAACTAAATTTAAAATTAAAGAAATGAAATTAAGTAAAATTAAGTAAATAATTAAAGAAATTAAATATTAAATAAGGTGAAGCAAAATTGAAAAATAAATAAAACTAAAATTAAAAAATAAAATAACACTAAATTAAAAAATTATATATATAAGGTGAAACTAAATTGACATTAAATAAAATTAATTCAAAGTAAAAGATTTTAACCAAAGAAAACTAAATATAAATTTTTAATTGAAATAACAATAATTCAATATAACTTTTAATTTTAATAAAATAGAATTAAAAAATTAAAACTAATTAATATTTAAAAACAAAAGAAAACTAAATTAAAAATTTTAATACAAATAAAACTAAAATTATAAAAAATAAATTAAATAACAGTAAATTAACAACTAAATAAAGTAAAACAAATTGAAAATTAAATAAAACTAATTCTAATTAAACTATTTTAACTGAAAAAGAACTAAATTTAAAGTTTTAATTCAAATAAAACTACATTTAAATCAAATAAAACTAAATTCAATATTAAAACATTTAATTTAAATAAAATTAGTTCCAAAATAAAAAATATTTAAACTGAAAGCAAAATAATTTTAAAATTTTAATTAAGATTTTAATTAAAAATAAAATTAAGTTTCAAATTAAGAGAATTAAATTATATAAAACTAAATAAGGTGAAATTAAATTGAAAAATAAATAAACTAATTTAAAATAAAAAAATAAAAATATTTAAACTGAAAGAAAACTAGATTTTAAATTTTAATTCAAATAATTCTACTTTTAAAACTAAAGAAATTAATTTAATTGAAACTAAATTGACATTAATTATTTTGTAATTTCAACAGGTAAAGACTGAAGAATCAGATCCGAAAAAATCGAGATGGGCTAATGTTGAAGAAGAGTACGTGCCGAAATTTAAGGAAGAGGAAAAACTCAATTACAAACCTACTCCGAAGGAGCAATTGAATAAAGCTGAAAATGAGTTACCAAATGATTCTAAAGATGAGTCATTTTCATCATCAAGCTCTTCTGAATACTCGTCAAGTTCAACAACTTCAAAATCATCACCGACGAAAAAGTCAGCTTCACCAAAGAAAATTTTAAAGTCAGCTTCGCCAGCGAGAATTTTAAAGTAAGCTTCACCAAAGAAAATTTTAAAGTCGGCTTCGCCAGTGAAGATTTTAAAGTCAGCTTCGCCTCAAAAAAAAAAAAATCTCTGAATTAAAGTTGAGGTCACCCCCTAAAAAGGAGCCAACCAAGCCTAAAACTATTATTTTATCAAATAATGATGCTTGTATTGCAAAAACTGTTGAAGGAAAAAGGAAAGCGCACAAGAGGACGCATGAGAAAAAAAAAGAAAACGTTTCAGAGAAAGATTTTGAAAAAGAAAATCCTAAAAAAGGAAAGAAAAAGTAAACGTGTTTTCTTTTTTCCTCTGAAACGTTTTCTTTTTATTTTTTATTATATGCTTTTTAATTTGAAGAAAAGAACTTAATTTTAAGAAAATCCTAAAAAAAGAAGGAAAGAAAAAAGTAAACATGTTTTCTTTTTTCCTCTGAAACGTTTTCTTTTTATTTTATTTTTTATTATATGTTTTTTAATTTGAAGAAAAAACTTAATTTTGTACTATTTGTTTTTTTTTTAATTTGAAAAAAACTTAATTTTGTACTATTTGTTTTTAATTTGAAAAAAGACTTAATTTGTACTATTTGTTTTTTAGTTTGAAGAAAAAACTTAATTTTATACTATTTGTTTTTTTTTTAATTTGAAGAAAAAACTTAATTTTGTACTATTTGTTTTTTTAATTTGAAGAAAAGACTTAAATACCCGTTTTTAACTTAAAATTAGTTAAAAAAAAAAAAAAATTTTTTTTATACAGCTTTGAGTTTTTCAAATGAATATTGTTTATTTTTTAAAGTTTTCATCTGTCGATTATAAGTCTAACTATATTTTCAAAATATATTGTATGTGTTCACAACGTTTCAATTTTTTTTTTCTGACTGATAATTGTGATATATATAAAATAAGATAATAATATAATAATAATATATGTCAAATGTGTTGTAGAAATACTTTATCAGTATGAAAAAAAACATTTATATGTAGAAGAAGATGAAGCTTGGAAATATTTTGTAATTCATATTGCATAAATAAAATAATTTTGATACAAGTCTTATTTAAATCTTATTTACCAATATGAAATTATTCAACTATATTAAAGTCCCTTTTTTCACTCTACAAATTTAAAGAAATCTAATTTTGCTTTTTTATTCTATAATTAACAAATAAACAATCATATTTATTGAAATTTTCATAGAATTTATTGTTAGATAGTCTTTATTAAAATAAAATATGTTTATATTCTCATTTAATGTTTTAAATTTTCAATTTATAAATTGTAATAGTTAAAAATATATTTCTCTATTAATATTTATTTATTTGAATATAAATTTAGAGTATAAGAAATCATTAAATATTTTTTAGATTCTGATTTAATAGTTAGAGAATGACATCAGTTTTTTAACAATTCAAATGAAATTATATATATAAAATTTAATGTTTCGCGCGCGTGTGTAGTGTTAGAGAATAACACCAGATCGAGTTGAGAATTTTGAAAAGAGAGCGCATGGTGGGGCTTGATGAGGAGGAGCTTGAGGTTACATAGTGAAGCTCAGGAGCGTGGAGAGTCATTCTCTTTCAGGTCCCCAAACAGCTAATAAGCTAAAATAATAATAAGTAATTATCTCTTTAGATTCTTTTATTTTCAGTGATTTTCTTTTCAAACCTTATTTAAATATTACTTTTAGGTTAATTTTATTTTTCAGCGTTTCTCTTTCAGATTTTTTTTTATTAATTTATTCTTTTTAAATTTTCAATCAGTTTCATTCAGATTATTTTTAGGTTTTCTCTTTAGTTTCTTTTCTTTAGAGCAGGGATGTAAAAATAAGTAATTATCTCTTTAGATTCTTTTATTTTCAGTGATTTTCTTTTCAAACCTTATTTAAATATTACTTTTAGGTTAATTTTATTTTTCAGCGTTTCTCTTTCAGATTTTTTTTTTTTATTAATTCTATTCTTTTTAAATTTTCAATCAGTTTCATTCAGATTATTTTTAGGTTTTCTCTTTAGTTTCTTTTCTTTAGAGCAGGGATGTAAAAGTAATTTATCTCATGTAAATTACGTATATAATTTACCTCACGTAAATCACACATATATATATAATTTACGTCCTGATTCCTTTGAAATAATGTATTTTTTCCCCATTTTAGAATAATTTTATTTTATTATTTTTTATTTAACTATCCTTTCTATCTTTTCTATCTCAGATAATTTTCTTCTCACTCGTTAAAGTTAAATTTCTTTTCTATCTTTTTTCTTTTAGGTTATCTTTATCAATTGTTATCATCAATTCTTTTAGATTTTTTCTCTATTTTCAATCCGCTTCTATCATATAAATTTTTAAAATGTATTTACAGATTAAATTCAAAATGGCTCATCGCAATCATTATTTTTCAAAAATGGTTCAAAATGATCTTAGTGATTCAGATTCAGATTTTGATAGTGGCGTTCTAATTATATATGATAATTCACCAAACCGAAATGAAGTTGACCCTAGCTCAAACAATAAGCTATATATTGATGATGATGCTGACACTGTCATCATCATCAGTGATGATTATGATGATGATACAAATGATGATTCCCAATTCATAGTTGTGGATGAAGTGATGGAGGAGGAGGAGGAGGAGGAGGAGGATGAAGAAGAAACGATGGAGGTGGAAGATGAAGAAGAAGATTCAGATATTCTGATTATTGACGTTAATGAGGAAGAGGTTAGTTAAAAAAAAAGCTTTAATACATATAACACATATAACACATATTTAAGAATATAACAAATTTGTTTTTTTTTTATAGATTAGAGATCTGCTAGCAGGAATGCCTTCAGTGGAGGAAATGTTAACAATTTTGGATTTGTCCATTAAAATCCAAAGTTTCAAGTAGCTTGCTATTGGAATGAAAATTACATTTTATTGTAAAATTGTAAAATTGTAAAACAAAAAGAAACAAAAAAAAAAAAAACGCGCATGTAAATGTGGTAGGGATTTAACGCAATTAATAGGCTAGGATACCAAGTGCGCACCCAACAGAAAAATGTGGTGGGGTATTAGTTATATAAATCGAATCCTTAAGACTCCAAAATCATTCTCTTTCAGGTTTTAAAATTAGCAATAAGTAAGAAGTTCTCTTCTATTTTCAGCTTTCTTTATTTTCAGGTTAGTTTATTACATAATTTTATAAGTTTATCAGATTTCAGCTCTATTTAAGTTTTAAATTATATCATTAGTATTCTAAGTTTTTTCAGCTTTAGTGTTTTTAAGTTTTTAGCATTAGTTTTCAAAGTATTTTTCAAGCTTTAGTATTTCAAATTTTTTTTAGCATTAGTTTTTAATCTTTTTTGTGTTAAATATTTAATACTACAAGTCTTTCAGGAGTATTGGATCTAGAGTTTCACTTTGTTTTCAGATTCAATAGAAGTATTTTTTCAGCATTAGTTTTTAATCTTTTTTTCTGTTCAATATTTAGTACTACAAGTCTTTCAAGAGCATTTGAACTAGAGTTTCACTTTGTTTTCAGATTCAATAGCTTTTAACCATGGATCTCGAAAAAATTAATGCAGTAGGGCGCTTCGAATGTTATCTACCAGTAAAACCTCTTAACGAATTAAGTAAAAATAGTCTTTATTATGTGACGAAAATGAAGAAGGTCCAGACTAAATATGGAGCAAGGATTATTGTTAAACTGGATGCTGACGTTGTTTCATACTTACCATCGAGATTCACTAAACATTTTGAAGAGGAACCAAGTAACTTTGATATGATGCAGGAGGCTGCAGCGTCTAAACAGCTTCAAATGAAATATCTTGGAGGAAATTATAATTTTGTTGAATTTAAATTATTAAAATAAAATATTGTGAAAGAAATGTATATTTAAAAGAAATGTTTAAAATAAACAGAAGAATTTTACCTCTTAATTGATGTTTTTTATTTTATTCCTAGTCCGAATTAGTTTTAAGTTTGTTTCTCAAGAATTAGTCTTAAGTTTTAAAACTAACATTAAAGTAAAGTTAAAGTAATGTTAAATAATAGTTAATGTATAGTTAAAGTAACATTAAGGTAAAGTTAAAGTATAGTCAAAGTAAAGTTAAAGTAAAGTTAAAGTATAGTTAAAGTATAGTTAAAGTAAAGTTAAGTGATAGTTAAAGAAAAGTTAAAGTAAAGTTAAAGTAACGTTAAAGTATAGTTAAAGTATAGTTAAAGTAAAGTTAATCTAAAGTTAAAGTAACGTTAAAATAAAAAATATTTTATTTCTAAATTGATTTTATTTTCTGCCTAATCTAAATTTTTAAGTACCTTTTTCAGTAATTAAATAAATAAATCTAAAATAGGATAGGTTTCGGAAATTAAGAAACATTTTAAGTTCAAGTTAATAAATTTTATTTTAAAAGTTAAATATTTACAAAACAGATTCACAATTTTCATAAAAAGATTTTAAAGTAGTATCAACATCGTCAATTCCTTGAGCAACTACACTTATAAATTGGTTTGTAGATTTTTGAAACCAATCTCGAAGAAATACAACGTTATTTACAGCACAATTTGCGTTTTCGAAGGAATGATGTGTACAAGCGGCGATCGATGATTCCAATTTTAACTTTTTAATCGATGGACACTCAAAATCTTCTAAATCTATGACATTTAAGAAATATTTTTGTAGCCACTCCTTTTTCTCTAATCCTTTAACGTAGATTGTTTTAGCACTATGCAAATTTTCTTTTAAAATCGGCTGCAGTTCATCGTAGGGTATTTCTCCATCAGACCATTCGATTCCAAGGTAATTACGTGTTAGCCAGCGATTCTCATTCTTATATCGTACAGGTAATCTACTCCAAAGGTAAGGTGATTCAAAGAGGAAGACAAGTGGTTGAGCATCACCCTGAAGAGGAATTATTGCCAACTCCTTGAAAACAAATTCATTGTATGGCCTTTTAAAGCCTTGGACATCTACAATAAATTCCATCTTGAAACGTAGAATGCTGAAACAGAAATGAATTTCTGCTCGAGAGCAGCTGCATTTATAGTCTTAATCCCCACCACTTCTTCATCCCCTCTACAGCAACTTTTTGACAACGCCGCTGATTGGTTTATATTGTACAATGCGGTCATGGATGATGATGCAATAGGCTGTAGTTTCAGCTGGCATATTATTAGTTGATTCAAATTCCAAACGTACGTCAACAGACGCTTGTTTGAGAAATTCATTTTGTTTCGAACAATCAATTACAATTAGAGGAGCCAAATTTTTAAAATTATTTTTAGTTAAGATAGGCACTGATTCTTTTTCATAATAAGAAGTTTGAAAATTAGCATACATTTTATAAAGTAGAGAATATTGATTTTGATCAAAATTTATATTTAAATTGCCATAAGGATAATACTGAGAATTCAAAAAGAGTTTGAAATTTGTAATATTGCAATGATCAAAATGACATGCATATCTTTTACGCTTATCTTTTCTTCCTGTCTGAAATCCAAGAATTACATAACGTGGCTTCTCTAATTGTGTTGAAGTTTTAATTTGCCACATAACTTTTGAACTTGTAGGAACTAAAGGATACTCATACATTTCCCATGAACGAAAACTCATTGAAATTAATGGATCTTTTTCAATAAATTTTAACAATTTAATTTTATTATCGTCTGCTGGTAAAACATATGGAACCATCCATTCAATCTTGATGATTGTAATTTTAAATTCTTCATTATCTTCTGCTTGCCTTGTTTGAATTATAGCATTCAAGTCATTTCGTGATCTTGTCAAGATGAGTTCATGTTTAGTGTTTATAACAATTTTTTTATAATCTTCAGCAAAGCCAAAAATCATGCCAAGTGGTATTGTTACATCGAGATTGCCATTTTCGACAGTAATTCTTGAATCATCTGATATTTTTGAAAATCCTACATTTTCCATAAAGTTAAGCTGAGGGGGGTTTAGACAAACATATTTTTTCATGATTGTAGTGTGTCCAACATATTTACATCTGTCAATTTCGATACCATTCAATTCATAGCGAATTTCATCAAATAAAAAACATATTGCGTTGTTGCTAAAGTGTACATTTTCAGTTAGAGTAACTCCATTATTTCTAGTCAACTTTCCAAATATGTGTAATGAGCTTTTGCTTGGTAGAATACTCAAATCTTGGTTTTGTACTACAATTCGAATTTCATCACTATTATTAAAGGATGAAGATGCATAGGGTTGATGAGCATGAATCTCATAATGAGCTATGGACTCATCAAAATTTACTGGAGTTGCAATGTTGAGAAGATCTTCCATTTTTATTACAACAACACCCAAAAAATATATAGATTAATTGTTTTGTCGTTTTCCTGGAGGTATAACTTTTAGACCTATTTGCTTCAGAAAACTCCGATTCTGAGGTGTTAACACCCTGCGAGATAAATTTAGACTGGTTTGTCTCTTGTATGTTGACAAGCTTTTATAGTTTCCTCCAACTTTTTGATTATATACAATCCCCATTATATTGATTTTATGTGTAAGCGAATCGTGATAGTTTCTCCTTGAAAATTTATCAAATCACCATCCTCATCAACAATGCGGAGTTGAATATTATGTATTGTCTTGACTGCTATCGGAAGATAAATGACATGTGTTGGCACTTCCACAATCTTATATCCTGGTGGAACACTAGGAAAAAATTCGTGGATAGTATGCACTTTTTCATTATTTATAAATGCTCCAGATGTAATATTGCACTCAACACGTAGAGCATTAACTTTTAAAATAGATACTGGTAAATCTGATGTATGTGTCTCATTACCAACCAATTCTTGAGGAGTAAATCCCAAGAGAGTACCAATAGAATTCGGATATGTAAAATTAATTTGATGATTTGAGAAAATCATACAGCGTAATGTAATGTTATTAGGTTTAATATGTATTGTACAATCATCTGGTACGGCGCTTTGTATATATGCTTCAATATCTTTAATTTCATAACTACCTGTTGGTATAGTAATTATCTTATAACCTATATGAAATTTATTGTTGCTTTCATCAATGTTGGGAATTGAATTAAAAGTCAAAAGTTCAACAAGACCAAGTACATAATTTTTATTTGAATTAAGTTCTATTGGTGGGAAATATTCAGCTTCAAGAACTGAAGATGTTCCCGTTAACGTTAAAGTAAACGAATCATTCATGATGCTGTCAGTTTTAACACTGAAGCTTACAAAATTTACATGTTCTTATATAGCCTAAAACTGCTCTTAATATTTAGTTGTTTACATAAAAATTTTAAACACAAGTGTCCACATATAAATGTATCATAATTTTGATATCTCTCATGATTGTATTTTATGAAGCTACCATCACTCAGGTATGTGATTAGATCTGTTGGAGGAGGAAGATTGCCAAAACTATCAAAGTACATTGTTTCATTTTTTAATTTTTTATATGCAACCCAGTGTGTACCGGCACCTTCCTTATCATCTAAATTAATATCTTCTTCAAAGTTCGCTTCTTTCTTGATCTACGTTTTTTCAACCCTTTTCCCAGATTAAAAGGTTTAATATGGAGACCCAGTCCTTGTCTATAAGGTTTCAAATGTAAACCTTTTCCAAGTGATATTTCCTCCATTGTTCTGTTATGTCGGTGAGCTTCAGCAAGTTCTTCTTTAGCTGTTTTAGCATCGTTCACAGCTTTTGCAATACCAGATGCTCCACCAGCAAGAGCACCAATTGCGCTGAGTCCAGCAAAGATTGGAATTAATGGTAAAAAACCACCAACTTTTGTAGGTACCGGAAGAATTCGAGGTGATAAAATTTTAGATTTACCACCAGCACTTTTAATTGCTTTGCGTGCACCAATCATTGCAGCTCGAATAGATTCTTCAGCATTATTGCTGGGAATCATACTCTTTTTAGCGGCATCAACGACTTTGCAAAGCGCTAGTTTCTTCTTGGATTTGAATTTCCTCTTTCTCCACACCCCCATACCTAATGTTGATTTAGCCTTCATTGTTCCAGATATAGCTAAAGCTGCTGCTCTTTCACCAATTGTAGAATCTTTAGCTAAAACACGTTGCCACGCTTTTTCAGCTAGTACTTTATCTGCAGCGTTTCTTGCGTTTATATTTTCACGATTTTGTGAATAAGCAATGTCGTGATCTTTGCAAGCACTGTCTAAAGGATTAACACCTTGATCACCACGAGCTAATCGTTTTGCTAGTTTAGTACCAGGTCCACAAAACTGATAACCAGGTAAATGTAACTCGAACGGTAAATTATTGATAACACGGTTGACTAAGCCTTTACCTTTTTTCACTTTATGTGTAATCATGTCACACGCACATCTTGAAAGTTTGTATGAGACTGACTGGAAAGCTATAAAAGCACGCTATTTATAGTTTCTCAGCCAGTCGATGTCAAAATGTTGTTTACAACACAACCTGTTAAGCTACCAATCACGAGTGTTGACGTTGAGACTAATGAAAAAAAGATAAAACGTCACGGCAGTCTGTTCTCAGACAGCATTCGAGCTGTTTTCTGTGGCCCCTCCAATTGTGGTAAAACAAACGCCCTTCTTTCTCTAATTATACATCCGAATGGTTTGAGTTTTGAAAACATTTATCTATATTCAAAATCGTTAGAACAACCTAAATACAAATTTTTGGAAAATGTACTAAAAAATATAGATGGTGTAGAGTACTTTCCTTTCAGAGAGCATGAGGAAGTGGTTTCACCTAAGGAAGCTAAACAAAATTCAATATTCATTTTTGATGATATAGCTTGTGAGAAACAAGACAATGTAAGAGCATTCTTTTGTATGGGTAGACATGTAAACGTTGATAGTTTCTACTTGTGTCAAACTTATGCCCGTATTCCAAAACACTTGGTACGAGACAATGCCAATTTATTGGTACTTTTTAGACAAGATGAACAAAATTTAAAACATGTGTATGAAGATCATGTTAACACAGACATGTCATATACTCAATTTCGTGATTTATGTTCAGAATGCTGGAAATCTGATAAATATGGTTTTGTGGTCATTGATAAGGATAGGAATTTGAATGATGGAAGATATAGGAAAGGATTTGATTGTTTCATTACACTATAAATACATAGAGTTTAATTAATTTCAAATTAGTATACTTTATATTGTGAAGATAGAAACATGTATCGAAAAGAGCAAGAAACGCTTCGTCAAATAGCAAAAGCAAGTGATGCTATTAGACGCAAACACCGTTTACTGAAAATGGGTAAAGAAGCTGCAGAAACAATGCTAAAAGAAACTTTTCAACCAATAGTCACACCTCTTCAAAAATTAGTAAATGTAAAAGATGTCCCTATAAAAGACATAAAGCTTGAAAAGGTAAAGAAAGAGGAGGATAACGATTTCTCTTTTTCAACTGCTTTTGATGATGATTCAACTTTACTGAATTCAAGTTTACTCGATGCGACTATAGTTGATACAACTCAACAACATGAAAATGATGATAATTATGAAAAATTGACAAATAAATTTATTTTATTGTTGAATAAAAATAGAAAAAGTTACTTGGACTTAGTTTATGGAGTGCGTAAACTTCCTAATGGTTCATTTATAATTGGTGATACACCTATTATCTTTGAAGGTTCAAATATCAAGATTGTTGGAAAGAAAAGTTATCTAAAAACTGCTGGATTGCTTGAACTTTTATTTAAACAAAAACCTGATGAATCTTTCATAACTTCTAATGATTTAACAAATTATAAGGAAATCCTTATTTCTACAAATGCTCATCGAAAAAATTATAGTCCAAATGAATCAATCCAAACTTAAAAAAATTCCAAATACACCAGTATAATTTCAAAGCTATTCAAGAGTACACCGAAAAAAGGTGGAGGTACTTTGAAGAAAAAATTACCTAAATTCATGATAGCAAAGAGACAATTTAAACCAGACTATATCTATTGGGATGATCCAAATGAACTTGTTGACCGTTTACGACTGCTTATAGCATCACAGCAAGCTGGAAATCCGAGTCATAACAATGAAATTATGTCAATTATTGAGGAACTACGTGAAGCTCGAATTATATATTAAGAGAGTTCAATTGTATTAATCATCAGTATCACAATGAGCATTGACGTGTTTGGACATTCCTTGACACGATCCGTTGTTGCAAGTCGAGGACTTCCTGGTACAGGATTTAAACTAACTTCTAACGGACATTACGACATTGATAAGAAAAAGCTTTGTAACGTTCAAGACGCTGAAGAAGCGTATGACGCTGTAAATTTAAAACTTGCACGACAAATTGTTCAAAACGAGATAAAAGCCGTTTCCCAAGTTACATCTTCAATCAGATCAGAAGTTGATAACAATAAAATATTATTTAAAAACCTTGAGGATTCAATAGATCGAAAATTTAAAATTTTAGAGAGTCAAATTTATTCACGAAACGCAGAAATTATTCAACAATTGGACGCTCGATTAACTCTTCTGGAAAATGGACGACAAAAAGTTGACAGTAGTCTCTGAACTTCATAAACAAGCTAGAAGAAATTATCCTCGACGAAAAGTTCAAATGCGTGGCATAGATGAAACATGGCAAGCAGATTTGGTTGAAATGATACCATACTCTAAATCCAATAAAGGTTTCAAATATTTGCTCACTGTTATTGATATTTTTTCAAAGTATGCATGGGCTGTTCCTGTGAAAAGTAAAAGTGGAAAGGATATTTCTACAGCCATGAAATCTATTTTAGTACAAGGACGTATTCCAAAAAACTTACATACTGACAGAGGCAAAGAATTTTACAACTCTCAATTTGCAGGTGTAATGCAAACATACAACATTAAACTCTATTCAACTTATAGTAATCTAAAAGCATCAATTATTGAAAGGTTTAACCGCACTCTTAAGAATATGATGTGGCCTCAATTTAGTTTACAAGGCAATTACAAATGGTTAAATCTTTTACCAGCTCTTATGTCAAAGTATAATAATCAAAAACATCGTACTATTGGTATGAAACCCAAAGATGTCACCGCAGAAGATGGGAGAAAATTGTTGAAACGTATCAGCAAACTGAGAAGAATTCCACTGAAGAGATCAAAATTCAAAGTCGGTGATCGAGTTCGAGTTAGCAAGTACAAAAACATCTTTGAAAAAGGATATACAGCCAACTGGACAACTGAGATATTCACTGTGGATCGAGTTAAAGCAACAAAACCAGTAACTTACATACTTACCGATTATCAAAATCAACCCATCGAAGGTGGTTTCTATGAAGAAGAACTCTTGAAAGTCAAATATTCTGATGTTTATCTTGTAGAGAAAGTTCTCAAAACACGTGGAGATGAAGTATACGTCAAATGGCTTGGATTCGACAACTCGCATAATAGTTGGATTAAGAAATCTGATATGTAGTTAAACTAATGTTAAAGCAACGTTAAAGTAATGTTAAATAAAGTTAAAGTAACTTTAAAGTAAAGTTAAAGTAACGTTAAACTAATGTTAAAGTAATGTTAAAGTAATGTTAAAGTAATGTTAAAGTAAAGTTAAACTAATGTTAAAGTAACGTTAAATAAAGTTAAAGTAACATTAAATATTAGTTAAATAAGTTAAAATGTAATTAGATTAAGGTTTTATTAAATAAAGCAGACATGAAATAAATGTATAAATAATCTTTTATTAACAACCATTCCTCTTCAAAGTCTTCTATTTACAATTCCATAGGTTCATCAATTATTTTACAATGACCCCATGCAAGGGTATCTGAACTATTAGGCAACAAAAACCTTTTA
Organism: Ganaspis brasiliensis; assembly: GCA_037103525.1. Classification (NCBI taxonomy): domain Eukaryota; kingdom Metazoa; phylum Arthropoda; class Insecta; order Hymenoptera; family Figitidae; genus Ganaspis; species Ganaspis brasiliensis. Next base: position 705,266 of record JAZKLR010000407.1, read on the forward strand.
TCGTCATAAGGACTGAGAGCAATTTTCTTTTGTTTCAAAGTTTGAACGTTGTGGAGTTTTGATCTAATACAATATTGAGTTTGATACTGCATTTCAACATTTTGCAAACAATACATGTAGTCGTCGAATGTGATGCTTTTATTTACAACGCTGGTTTTCACACCCTTAGCTTTTTTAACAAAATCTTTATCTTTAACACGCAAGCTATACATTTTGCTCCGCAAGCCAACAAATTCAGTTACAATTTTCCCGCTACATTCATCTTTCATCAATCCTAAAACTTTTTTGTTGGCTTGCGGAATACCGTAGACATTATTAGCGGGGTAATCGGAGGTATCAAATTTATGAATATCGACTTTCATATCTGCATAGATATCAGCACATTTAACTTCATATATAAGACTATCTGTATCGGTATACAATAGTTTACAATTATTTTGGTACTTGCGTAACATGTAATCATAGTGAAAATCATAGATTAGCGTTTTTGAAATATCTAATACACTCAAACAAACATATAGAGGTTTGTTCATGAAAACTTCAACTTTTTTAAATTCTACAGCTACCAAGTTTTCGTTAAAAATGGCTCTGCTGTGGAAATTGGGTTTAGCGATTAAGGCTTCAGCTCCATACCTACCCTCCCACTTTGTCACAAGTTTTATGTCAACATGATTTCGCACGTTCTCCATTGTTTTGCCGTATACAGCGTTGTTCATTAGTTTGAACAAGTTTTTTTCAAATTCATTCTTGGCATTTGTTCTCTGTGTAGTATTGAAATCAATATAATCTTTAAGCCATGCAGACTGTTTGAATTTTAAAACGCGATGAATTTTAACTAAAACAAGACCATTTGCCAAAGCTTGTTTCAGAGCACGGTAATGGAGAACGTGCTTTCGTTTCGGTAGGAGAGTAGTAAGGAGCTTTTCTTCATTACACCCTGGTGGTTTTAAGTGTTCTGGGCAAAACGAAAAATCACTATGTTTTTCATGCAATTCGTCCGGATAATCCAAATCTACTTCTAAAATATAACCAATTGGCGCATCATCTTCTACATTAAAGTTAAAACTATCGTCAACATTTTCTACCCACTCAAAACCACCATAAGGAAGCGTTTGCACCATTGCCCAACCGTACAAATTGTTTGCATCCAAGTATACGATGTAAGATGTCTCCTCACTTTCATTGAACTTTTCCATGTACGGGTTATTAGCTTTCGCGTATCGATTTGTACATTGACTTACTCCACCTCTAATTCCGCGTTCAATAAACATAACCATGTCAATGTCAGTGAGGAGTTCTAATCTTACATTCGTATACTTGAGCATCGCATTCCAAGTTAGTCCGGGTGTAGTATAGTAATGCGCTGGATCAAGTTCATACGCGATTAAAAATTGATTTCTAAAATTTTCAAATACGTCTGCAAGCAATAGCACATCGGTTTTCATATACAAATAAATACAATCACCCAGATTTTGACAATTAAAATCAGTCCAAACTTTCTGTGCATGTGCATAATCCTCCTCAGAGATATTTGAATCGTTTAATGTGCTGTAAAACTTTTTTTTAGGTGGTAATTCAGTCTCATCAAGCTTTTCCTTTGAGTCATAATACTCATAAGGGAAAACTCCTTTGCGCGTTAATAATTGAATTTTATCGTTACTGAAGTTCGAAAAAACTGATTCTACAATCTTGTATTCGTCAAGATAAGATGATAACTTGTCCAATGATGATGCCATAAACTTAAACGAATCAATGAACCGAAATTTAATAAAGCTATCCTTTACATTCTTGGTAAAGCTGATATACTTTTCTTTATTTATAGGAAGCAGATCAACTTTACCATCAAACTCGGTTGCAATAGCTTCAATAATAAAATGGGCATCATAACCACTAAGGTTATGAAAAACAACAGGTATGGTTCGCGATTCATGATAATTGATATTACAATCTTGATGAGCGGTACCCCTGTATTTCCCTGTTAGATGACAGTGGTCTTTTACTTTAACATCCCCTTGGGCGAAGTTCTTTTTACAAATATGGCAAACAGTTGCATTTCTAAAATCATTCAATTGCTGTGGACTTAATACATCCATAGGTTTTAAATTTTTAAAGATAGATTCTACAGTCTCAACTATATGCTTTAACTCTTTTGAAAACCACTTTGCAGGGTCATCTTCATCTCTTGGAGATGCTTCGTAAACAGATAACGAGTCATCAAAGCCACACTTAAAATAATAACCAATGCTAAGTAATTTATGATCTTGAAAAACGTTAGTATTGCTTTCTTCTTGAGGTTCAGGTTCAAGTAAAAGACTTTCACAATCAGCGTAAATAATAAAAGGTACGCGCTCTTTGTTATCAAAACTTTTAAATTCCACAGTATGTCGACCTGGTTCTGGAAGTCGAATTTTTGTATCATTCATGGTCCGGCAGGTTTCTTCATGTTCAATAAGCTTCAATTCTTCAGCAAAATAGTGTAAGCAACGATCACAAATGTACTTTTTGTTTCTCTTCTTTGATAATTGTGAATATAAAAGTTGTGATAAGTCTTTTATATATACATAGTGATAGTTGAAAGATGTAATTTGTATTTCATCTTCATCATCATCAACATTTTCATCAACATAATGATCCTCAATTCTTAAAATATTTACATGCCTCACCATTTTTTGTGATGTTAAATGTAATGGGAATACATTAAAATTACCATTTAGTCGGGAAAGACCATAAACGTTTACTGAAATATTATTTAGATTTTCAAATTTTGCAACATCTTTTAATGCAACAGGGAAATTAATTCCCGTAAAATCAAGTTCATCTTTATATGGCAAATACTTTTTGACTCGTTCTGGATGGATTTCAAATGAGTGTAAAGCAGATAAAATTGTCCACTTAAAACATTCATTATCCCCCCTATTTTGAACATTAATACATGCTTGCCTATTTTTAATTGCCAATGGTAAATCAATATAAGAACTTGCGCTCATAGGGTTGTACTTGTTGATATTAACTTCTAATCTTTGTATTGAATCAAGTTTCCAATTTGAATCTTTTTCCTCAAATTCTTCCATTTTTTGCAAAATAATTTGTTTAACGTTATTATTATACCATTCATCTAACAGGGTTGTACTGAAAATTTCATCAGTTTTCGCGGTAAACGTTTTCAAATCAAACTCTTCTTTTCCATCACTCAAATCTTTTTTAAATTTCGCGCCCAAAACGGTATAGGTATACTTTTAAAAAACCATATTTGTTTAAAGCTATTTCTATATGATATTTAAACAAAGAAAAAGCATCATCAAGGAACTCGTTAATATCTAAGTGAGTCAAATTTATAATAGCGCTTGTTTGTAAACGACTATCAAACGCTTTATCAAAATCAATCCACTTCAATCTATCATTTGACATTTGAATACCCGCACCGCTTTTCATATATGCTTCGAAATGGCAACGCAAATATTCAACTTTTTGAGTTAAATATAAACATCTTGATTTTTGCGAACATGATAATTCGGTTCTATGTAAAAATTTTCTAATTATATTTATACATCGCTGACATTTGTTTTGCTATTCGAATGCATGAATCGTTCTTAAATCACCAGACATAATTGCAGTGTTAATTAACTCACTGTGAGCGATTTGTAAGAACATGTCAGTCCTATCACAGACTTCCATGTACTCCTCGAGGTTGATTCGACGTCGCCTTTTCTTCTCCATCTTGCACTTTGGCATCGAGAAAAGCTAAACTTAAGAAAGATAACTGAAAATAAAAGAATCTAATTATAAAAAATCTGAAAATTCGAATATAAGGCTTAATCCTGAAAATAAAGATCTAAAACTAAACCTGAAAATGAAAAAGTATCTGAAAATGCAAAATTTAAAAAATCTGAATAACCTAATATTAGCTAATTGTATGAGACCTGAAAAGAAAAGAATGACGCTCCTGACTCGTGCTCCGCTACTTATACCCTACGCTCTCTGAACCCCACCATCGTACAACCGCGTACGCACTTGACACGCCTACTGGCCAATCATCTGGCTGTGGCGCGCGCAACGTACTCTGCCAGAGTAAAATTCAAAGGAGTAGGGATTATTTCAATAATAAGCGGGAGATTTAAATGTAGTTAAATAATTAACTCACCGACACTGGCGACAAAATTCACACACAGTTGCACAAGTGTTTGGGGAACCACAGGTCGGTAAGGTAGAACTCTAACATACCGACTGGGTTGAAATTCATGCCAGGGATCTGCATTACCGACTGATGGTAAGGTAGAATTATGAATTACCATCATTCGGTAAGGTAGAACCCTGACAATATTCTAAAGAAAGTCGGTATGTCAGGGATCTCCATTACCGACCGATGATAATTACCGATCTATGACAATACCGCGAAAATTTAAAAATCCCCAATAGAAACACACTTTTTATTGTGGAATTAACAAGTGGCGCCATCTAGCGGCGGCCGTCGGAACCAACTCGGTCGGTAAAACAGAACACCCCACAGAAACCACTATTTCCACGGTCGGTAAAGTAGAAATCTACATTACCGACGGTCGGTAACTGTCCCCGTACCCTCCTTGCTATACTACTGAAACGAATTTGTCTTCAAGGAGTTGGCTATTCTTCCACTTGAAGCAGATGCTCAACCTTGAGTTTATCTCTTTGAACCACCGTATAGTTGGAATTCTTTACCTGGACGATACAAAAGTGAGAACTGTTGGTTGACCAACAATTATCATGGAATCCAATGGATAGCTGGTGATGTATCTTATGATGAACCACGTATCGTTCTTCAAGAAACACTACGAGGTGCAAAAACTATTTACACAAAAGGTAGTGAAAAAAAAGAGTGGTTAGAAAAATACTTGTTAAATGTGCAAAATTGCTTGTAAACAACATGTACACATCATATGGCACCAACTGTAAATTGTACTGCCAATAATGTATTAACTCTTCGCAATTGGTTTCTCAGTGCACTAAGTGAAGTGAAAAATGTTTTAGTAGACGTCGATGAAATTGATTGTACTTCTACCACTTTGAAATCCTTTTACAAACAATGTGAATCTTTTCTGCAATAAATTTTAAAGATTTTATAGAAATAAATGAATTCAATACTTTCAAAAATCAATGTGTCTTTACTGCTTTACCTATAATCTTGGAATAATAATTAGTAACTTGATAAAAATTTAATTTTTTTAATGAAATTATTAACTTGAATTTTTCTTTTTGTGATTAAATTAAATTATATAAAACAAAGGTAGAAAAAAAGAGAAACAATTTATAAGCCAACTTTTTTTTTATTTAAACCATATTTTAAATTTTTACAGTAAATTATAGTTTTTGTCTCTTAATACCTCTCTCTCTCTTTCTCACACACACACATACGTAAACACACTTTATTGAATATTTACAAATTACAAATAGAAATAAAATTTGCACTTCTGCTTATTTACAATATATTACAAGAGGTTTACTTAAACTAGTGTCATTTCCACATCCTTAGAATCTGAATTGTTTATTTTACAATGTCCCCAAGCGAGAGTGTCGGTGCTATTCTTTAATAAATATATTTTGTCATCATACGGACTTAATGCTATTTTTGTCTGTTTTAACGTTTGAACATTGTGAAGTTTAGGTCGGATTGTGTATTAAGTTCTAGTTTGAATATTAACATTTTTTAAACAGTATACATAGTCATCGAATGTTATTGTTTTCTTCACAACTACCTCCTTAACACCTTTAGCCTTTTTTATAAAGTCCTGATCCTCTACTCGAATACTATACATTTTACTCCACAAGCCAATAAATTCTGTAATAATTCTCCCATTACACTCATCTTTCATGAGACCTAAAAGTTTTTTATTGACTTGCGGCATTCCATGTATATTATCAGCAGGATAATCAGAAGTGCCAAATTTGCAAATATCTGCTTTCATGTCAGAATAGATATTTTCACATTTGACATGATAAACAAGACTATCGGTATCAGTGTAAAGCAATTTACAGTTATCATTATACTTTTTTCGCATGTAATCGTAATGAAAATCATACATAAGTGTTTTGGAAATGTCAATAACGCTTAGACCTATATAGATTGGTTTATTCATAAGCACTTCCGTTTTTCTAAGCTCCACAGCAACTAAATTTTCGCTAAAGACAGATCGCGAGTGGAAGTTAGGTTAACATATAAGAGCTTCAGCTCCATACCTACCTTCCCACTTAGTTACAAGTTTAGCATCTACACGTTTCCGTACGTTTTCCATTGTCTTACCATATACAGCATTATTCATAAGTTTAAATAGATTTTTTTCAAACTCATTTGAAGCATTCGTTCGCATCATAGTATTGAAATCCACATAATTTTTCAACCAAGCAGATTGTTTAAATTGTAAAATTCTGGGAATATGTGTAAGTTCATTGAACTATAATACTACTGGAACAGGCACCACGCATGTTTTTGTTATTCTAAAATATAACCAACAGGAGCATCATCTTCAGTGTTTAAGTTAAAATTATTATTTACATTTGGCACCCATTTAAAACCACCGTAGGGAAGTGCTTGTATCATAGCCCAACCATACAGGTTGTTCGCGTCCAAGTACATAATGTAAGTTGAATCTTCTTCTTCGTTATATTTTTCCATATACTGATTATTAGCTCTAGCATATCTATTGGAACACTGGCTTACTCCATCTCTAATGCCACGTTCAATAAACATAACCATATCTATATCAGTGAGAAGTTCCAATTTTACATTACTATACTTTAACATAGCATCCCAGCTCAACCCAGGTGTTGTATAATAATGAGCTGGATCTAAACCATAAGCAATGAGACACTGGTTTCTAATATTTTCAAAAATATCTGCGAGTAGTAAAATGTCTGTTTTCATATACAAACATACATAATCGGAGAGATTTTTGCAATTAAAGGCGTTCCAGACTTTCTGCGCATGTGCATAATCTTCATTACTGACATGCGAATCGTTTAATGTACTATAAAATTTTTCTATTGGGGGTAGTTGTGCCTCATTAAGTTTTGCTCTGTAGTCCAAATACTCAAATTGAAAAATTCCTTTTCGGGTTACCAGTTCTATACTATTTTTAGAGTAGGTAGAAAATTTGGAATTTATTAAATTATGTTCAGAATGCCAATTTATTCAAAGACGATGCCATAAATTTGATTGAATCAATGAATCGAAAATGGACGATACTCCCTTGAACATGTTTGGTGAAGCTTTTATATCTTTTTTTGTTAACGGGGAGGAGGTCAACTTTACCTTCAAATTCAGTGGCAATGGATTTTATAATGAAATGTGCATCATATCCTCTCAAAATGTGGAATACTACAGGAATACTTTTTGAATCCTGGTAGTTGGTATAACAATCCTGATGCGCTACCCCCCTGTACTCCCCAGTTATGTGACAATGATCATTAACTTTTACAGCCCCATGCGCGATAGATTTTTTACAAATGTGACAAATGTTAGTGCTTCGAAAAGCAGCTTGTTGACTTGCATTTAGTTTCTCCATCGGAATGGTGACCATAAATACAGTCTCAATATCCTCTGCCATCTGTTTTAACTCTTTAGCAAACCATTTTGCACGATCTTCTTCATCCTTAGGTGATTCTTTGTATACTGATAAAGTGTCATCATAACATTTTAAATAGTATGCAATGCTTAGAAGTTTATGATTCTAAAATACTTCTGTGCAATCACCTAAAGTTGAAGATTCAGTTTCAGGAAGCAATAAGCTCTCGCAGTCTGCAATTATGATAAATGGAGCACGCTCCTTATTATTGAAGTTTTTTAATTGAATTACATTATTGTTAGGCTGTGGTAAAATTACTTTAGTTTCATTCAATTTGATACAATCTTCGGTGTGTTCAATAAGTTTCTCTTCACTATGAAAGTAATGCAAACAACGATCGCAAATATGCTTCTTGTGTTCTGATTTTAATAATTGACTGCTTACAAGTCGCGATAAATTCTTTATCCAAACGTAATGATAGTTGAATGAAAGAATTGCTTTATCAGCAGAAGAATCTTCCTCAACATTCAAACTTTCATCTATGTAATGATTTTCAATGCGTAAAAGATTCACATGAGAAGCTCTTTTGTTTGATGTAAGATGTAACGGTGTTACACTAAAATCATTTTTAAAATTTCGAAGACCATATACATTCACTGAAATTTTATTTAATGTTTCGAATTTTGCAATATCATTTAGAGCTACAGGAAATTCAATCCCAATAAAATCTTAATCATCTTTAAAGTTTTCATACTTCGATAAACGATTTGAATTAAAAGAAGCTGGATGCAATGCTGATAGAATCGACCCTTTGAAGCATTGATTATCCTTATCATTAACACAGACAAGCTTACTTTTAATAACTTCTGGCAGATCAATGTAAGAGCTAGCATGCAAGGGGTTGAATTTATTAATATTAACATCAAGTCTATGGATGGAGTCAAGAGTCCAATTGGATTCTTTTTCCTCAAATTCCTGCATTTTTCTAAGTGTTCGCTGTTTTACATTAACATTATAAAATTCATCTAACTGAGTTGAAGGTAAAATGTCACTCGCTTAAACTGGAAAGTGTTTTAAATCGAATTCTTTTGAACCGTCAGGTAGGGTTTTCTTAAATTTGGCGTACAATACCGTGTACGTTTTTACCGGACCAAGCGTGTTCAAACAAGTCTCGACATGATTTTTGAAAAAAACAAAGGCATCGTCTAAGAATTGGTTAACATCTGTAAGCGTTAAGGCCAAGTTCCTCCAAACAATTTTTAAAAAATCTAAAATTTTTTTCCCCCGTAAATTGCTAGAAAATACTCTCAGAAATAATATAGAATTAGTCTCGAAGGTCCACACGACCGAGAAGTAGGTATAAAAGAGGAGAGAGCGGTGCGCGCTAAGCTGTAAATCTGGGTGCTCGAGCGGCCACAGAAGCGTCAAGAGATTACAGAACTGCAGCAAGAAATGCAAAAATTCTTGAAAATGTCACCTATGATGACCAGGAAGAAGTTGTGTACGCAGCCGGATTGGATATATGTGTAAAATCCACTTTTTTTACGATTTTTCACGAACAAAAACTTTAATCGCCTTTTTCTCGAAACCACGTTTTTCTCGAACCACGTTTTTTGAACTGGGTGTCACTCTTATTTAAAAACTATTACACTTACCAACATGAACCAAACGGCATTTTACTCTTCAAATGTCTCTCTATGGTGTGAACTAGAACCAAAAATATTCATAATCATTTAAAAAAGTTATAAACAATTAACAGTGAAAAAAAGGGTTAAAAATTGAAAAGTCCGCCATTTTTTTTTTTTTTGTGAAAATGTTTCATTCTAGTTTACACCATAGCCAATGTCATACAGAATAAGAAACCATTTTGATTTTTGCTGTCAATTGAATGGATCCAGAGATATCGTGACACCCACCAACAAAAGGGATTTTTTTGAACAGCCATTTTCGGTGCCGCAATTTGAAAAAAAAAATTTTTAATTTTTTTTCAATTAGTCGTATTTTTATGTGTCTTTGTATATGAAAAAAGTTTGATTCAAAAACATTTTTTGTAGTATCAATAAAATAAGTTTGAAAAAACACGTTTTTTCGAGGAACCTGGCTTTAAATTTATTATTGTTCCCGACTGTAATTGATTATTAAAGGCTGTATCCGTGTCAACCCACTTAATTGTTCCATTTGAGTTATTGAAACCGGCGCCGCTCTTCTCTAATAAATTAAAACGACATTTCAAGTAATGCACTCTGTTTAATAAATTTAAGATTTTTTGTTTCTGAGGAACCGTAAAGCTATATCTATTAAAGAATTTTTTTAAAATAGCGTATTGCTGTTTATATTTATGCTGCCATTCGAATGCACTAATAAGACGAGCGTCAACCTGTTTGGACTGTACAGAGCATAACTTTAATTCAGCAGTGTCAATGAAATTGGCGGAACATTCACAAATTTCATCTACACTGTCAGCAGAGGCAAAACGTTTTTGTACACTGTTTCTACACCGGGGCATTTTGACAAATTTTTTCTAAAATCTAAAAAAGAAAACTGAAAAAGAAAACTGAAAAAAGCCTCAAAAAATGCTAAAAAAATGCTGAAAAAATGCTGAAAAAGAAGGCTGAAAGAGAAGCTGAAAAAATAGAAGTGGAACGAGCTGCGTTATTCTCACTGAAGTCGGGTTAAAGATTGCTAAATTTTCACACCAGAGAAAATTAGGCTTAGACTAGAACTGTGTACCTAAAACAAAAAAAGAGAAAAATGTTATAAACAATGAATTGTTATTTACTGATAACTTTTCAAAATTATTAAAAATAGTAATACTTACGGAACTAAGTGCTGAAGCCTACTGTATTTGTACGTTGTGACGTGGTTTTTTATAAACTCGTCACAAAAGTAGTTCCTTAACGGCGGCACCGATGAACTGCCCGAGTAAAATGTAAATAAGTTCGCAAAGTAAATTATTTTAGTTAATTTTTAAATTAAATCGCGAATAATGGCCAGATCCGGACTCACCGACACTCAAAATATTGTAATTCATATCATTTTGTATTTGAACATTATTTTGTATCTGAATTATTATTGATTGTGATATCTTATATTTTGTTTACTTTGGTAAATACGAAAAGATTCACGACAAAGAAATAATTGTCGTGAATTAAAAGAATATTGTACCACTGAGCAATTCTCTGAGAAATTAGGGAACCGCACGTCTCAGAGATTGATACATTTGAAATTAGAATCAACGAACGTGAAATGGTCAGTTGGCGCGAAAGATCGACGTCGATATTACGAGGTCCGTGGAGACCGGCAAGGAAAATCAGAGGCCCGAAAACTGAATGGTGGCGCCACTCATCGGTGGACCGCAAAAGCTAGCCTCGCAGCGCCAATGCATGCATGAAGCACGTTTTTCCAGGAGTTCGGGTTTGGCCTGTTGAATCGCCGCACGTGCTCACCGGTGTGACCGATTTATCTCTTTTTGTTCGTTTTGTGAAAGCAGAAAAATGGATTACCGGAAGGTTCTTTAACAGCTAAAAGGTTGGTGAACAGCCTATCTACCCTGTGTCAGTGTGTGGAACTCGTGGGGTCACGAGTTCTGTGATTAAAAGTGGTCAGCCACCCGACCACGTTGTGAAGCACGGACGCCGCCATCTTCACCACGCCGGCCGGCTGAGCGTTCACCTCGAAGTGCGAATTCCCTCTACGCCTCTCGACGAGAATTCTCAGTGAAGTGTTTCGTTAAATAAAATTAATTCAATAGTGTAATCTCAGTTAAAGTGTTTAATTAATTCTCATTGTTCATTAGTGCATTGTTTCGTGCCTGTCCACCCCCCCTCTCCCATATCGACGTGAATCACGATCTTGAGACGGGAAGTCAATTTAAACGTCGAGCTAGCCAGTCTGGATACGGTACCGTTTGTTGTGAAAACGGAGTCTGGGTAGATACTCGATCTACCTGGCGCCCGGAGAAAGGATCTCCGAATAAATAAACGGACTTCGGTGGTTATTCACGGGCTCAAAGAGTGGAGTCCGTGAATTCAAAGTCGGTGCCGTCTACGTCGTTATTGTATAATAGGTGAAAAGGAAAAACACCATAACAACGTCCTATCCAAGTAGGCAGTGTAACAAGTGTACCTATAACAGAAGAAAGGAAGGGGGGGGGTGTTATTAACAAAAAATTGTTTTTTATTTGTACATAAACAAAAAATCGTTATTTTATTTGTAAATAAACAAAAGATTGTTATTTTATTTCAACGCCCCCCGTTGATAACATATTTATTAAAAAGCCAATGAAATAAAATGTTAATTTGAAAAACAGTCGAAAATCATTTTTATTAATAATTTTGTAAGATATGGTTCGTATTCAATTGTTTAATTTAATGTCTGTTGAAGTTGTGTGCCATAGAATGTTAATTGGGCCGAACGTACACTATAATGTTTATTTAATCAAATATATGCAATAACATTATATTTCAATTTTCAATACTATATTATAAAGTTAATACAAGGCTATATACGGAAAAGAGGTATTATTTTATAAATCTTGTACCTAAAAAGTACAATTCCGCTCAAATGTTTTATAATCTTTTAATTAATAATATTTTTTTAGTTAAAAATATTAAAACCAAAATTAATTATTAAATATAATTTGAAATGATTAAATAAAAATATTAAAATTAAAAAGTTAAATTTATCTACTGAAATTTCTTTTTTTTTAAACTTTGTCATTTCATTAAAATTTAATATTATTTTTCAAAAGTTAAACATATTCTTTTTTGAGAAATTTATTATTTTTTTCATTAAAAAATTGTATTCAAAGTGAATTTTATCTAAATTGTAATATATTTTAATAAATTTGAAATAAAAAATTATTATGTGTCGTATAACAATAACAATAATTATGAGGATAAGAGTAATAATAATAATAATAATAATAAAAATATAAGTTCATACTTTTTGCTTACCTGTATATTTTAATGTTCATGAGTTAAATATTAAAAATTATTATAATAGCTACTAATTGTACAATTTATAATATTTCTAAAATTATGTTCTAAATGTTCTAAATAAGAAGTTTAGAGTTCTATTTGATAATTTTATTTTGATTTGAAAAATAATCAAACACTAATTGTATGATAAAACCACCAACCACCCACTTGAGTCGCCTACTTAGGCCCGAGCGTTAATATCACTTTCCCTTGATTCCTCACGATTTTTATTATGATTTTTGAAATTTGATAACATATATGCAAAAGGAGGTGGTGTTTTGAAAATTTAAGTCCCAATACATTAGTTTCGTAGGTGAGTTGTGGGTGGTGGGTGGTGTTGAGAATTGAATACAGATATTTAAAACATCTACTAGATGGGTGGCAGGCGGTGGGTGGTAGGTGGAGTGAGTGGGGTAAGAGGGGGGATAGGGTAGATACAATGGAAACATATAGTGGTGGGTGGTAGGGCCCCTCGCCTCTCGCCACCAACATCCCAACCACCCCCTATCAGCACGCGGAGTTGTGAGTGGTGAGTGGTGGTGGAAAGAATGCAAATAAGGTGGGTCAGTGGTGTGTGGTAGGTAAGTTGTAGAAGAGAGTTAAAAACAATACATAGCGTATGCAAATTAGGTGGTTGGGGGTAGGTGATATGCAAATTAGACAAATTGGGTGGTTGTATAGTAATGATATGCAAATTAGTTCTTCGGTAAAAGTTAACAACAATACACAGTTTATGCAAATTGGGTGGTTGTATAGTAATGATATGCAAATTAGTTCTTCGGTAAAAGTTAACAACAATACACAGTTTATGCAAATAAGATTGGTGGTATTAAGGATATGCAAATTAGTTGTTCGGTAAAAATTAACAACAATACCCAGTTTATGCAAATTATATTGGTAGTATTAAGGGTATGCAAATTAGTTCTTCGGTAAAAGTTAACAACAATACGTAATTTATGCAAATTAGCCGAATGGGTGATATTGCATACTGATGATATGCAAATTAGTTCTTACATAACACTTTATGCAAATTGAAAGGGATACCTAAAAGTGGGGATAAACATTCAAAATGGCGCGCTTAAAAAACCTAAGAGTGGGGGTAAAATTTAACTTCCCGCTCAAAAGTGGGAGTAAAATTTAAATTCCCACGCAAAAGTGGGGGTAAAAATCCAAAATGGCGCAGGGAATCCCCCACACAGCGCCAAAAAAAAAATTATGACTGATTTTTCGAACATGTGTTTTTTGACCCTAAAAAAATAGGTACGCAGGTTGGGACACCCATAGTAATAAGTTTTAGGTTGAGACAAAATGAATAATGACATCTTATTTCAATTGTTTATTGTTTATTTAAGGGTTTCTAATGCAATGGAAATTACTTGGTTGCCAACTGACCTTGATATAAAATGATAACCTGAGCCAATCAACCAGTAAAACTCACCCTAGGTTTAGATTGTCCACCCCAAAGCCTAATATTGGCATTCGTCAAGTCTAAGATTTTTTAAGGGTTTCTAATAAAATGGAAATTATTTGGTCGCCAACTGACCTTGATATAAAATGATAACCTGAGCCAATCAACCCCTAAGACTCAACCTAGATTCAGATTTTCAACCCCAAAGCCTATTGTTGACATTCGTCAATTCTAAGAATTTTTTAAGGGATTCTAATGAAATGGAAATTATTTGGTTGCCAACTGACCTTGATATTAAATGATAACCTGAACCAATCAACCCTTAAACTTCACCATAGATTTAGATTTTCCACTCCAAAGCCTGTTATTGACATTCGTCAAGTCTAAGAATTTTTTAAGGATTTCTAATGCAATGGAAATTATTTGGTTGCCAACTGACCTTGATATAAAATAATAACCTGAACCAATCAACCCTGAAACTTCACCCTAGATTTAGATTTTCCACCCCAAAGCCTATTATTGGCATTCGTCAAGTCTAAGAATTTTTTAAGGGTCTGTAATAAAATGGAAATTATTTGGTTGCCAACTGACTCTGATATAAAATGATAACCTGAACCAATCAACCCTTAGACTTCACCCTAGATTTAGATTTTCCACCCCAAAGCCTATTATTAACATTCGTCAAGTCTAAGAATTTTTAAGGGTTTCTTATGCAATGGAATTTCTTTGGTTTCCAACTGACCTTGATTTAAAATGATAACCTGAACCAATCAACCCTTAAAACTCTACCTAGATTTAGATTTTTCACCTTAAAGCCTATTATTGACATTCGTCAAGTCTAAGAATTTTTTAAGGGATTCTAATGAAATGGAAATTATTTGGTTTTCAACTGACCTTGATATAAAATGATAACCTGAGCCAATGAACCTGTAAAACACACCCTTGGTTTAGATTTCTCACCCCAAAGCCTATTATTGATTTTCGTTATGTCTATAAATTTTTTAAGGGTTTCTAATGAAGTGTAAAATATTTGATTTTTAGTTGACCTTAATATGAAATGATAACCTTAGCTTTTCAACCCTTAAAACTCACTTTATATTTTGATTTTCAACCCTTAAGCTTATTATTGACTTTAGACAAGTCTAAAATTTTTTTAAGTGTTTATAATGGATTAACAATTATTTAGGGGTCAACTGACTATTGTATGAAGTGATAATCCGAGACGATAAACCCTTAAAACTCACCCTAGTATCAGATTTTTAAACCCAAAGCCTATTATTGACTTTCCTCAAGTCTAAGAATTATTTTAGGGCATCGTATGAGGTGGAAAATATTTGGTTGTCAGTTGACCTTGATATAAAATGATAACCTCAGCCAATCAACCCTAAAAAATCACCCTAGGTTTAGATTTTTCACCTTAAAGCCTATTATTGACTTTCGTCAAGCCTAAGAATTTTTTATGGGTTTCTAATGAAGTGGAAAATATTTGGTTATTATTCACTTACGTGAAGTCTAAATTTTTTTAAAGGGTTTCTAATGTTTTTATTATTATTTAGTGGTTAACTGACTTCTATATGAACTGATAATCTAAGACGATCAACCCTTAAAACTTACCCTAGATTCAGATTTTTAACTCCAAAGCATATTATTAAATTTTGTGAAGTCTATGAATTTTTTAAGGATTTCTAATAAGTTAAAAATTATTTGGTAGTCAACTGACTAATATATCAAGTGATAAATTCCTAGACTTGACGAATGTCAATAACAGATTTTGGGGTTGAAAATCTGAATCTAGGGTGAGTTTTAAGGGTTGATCGGCTGATGTTATCACTTAATATCAAGGTCACTTGACCATCAAATAATTTCCTATTCATAAGAAACATTTAAAATGCCCAAATACCCCCGAGTAACAAGTTTGTAGCCAATCTAATCAAAATTTAAAAATAATGTCTGCCAATTTGGATCCGTTATTTAGAATTTCCAAAAAGTGACTTTAGATTTTTAATCAGCGACCTCAAAAACCTGCGTGTAACAAGTTTGAAGTCAATCTAATCGAAATTCAAAAATTATGTCCGCCATTTTGGATCCGTTATTTAGAATTTCTAAAAAGTGACTTCAGATTTTTAATCAGAGACCTTAAAAACCTGCGAGTAACAAGTTTGATGGGAATCTGATCAAATTTAAAAATTTTGAATCAATCTTTTCATTTTGTTAATTAGTTTTTTGTTTATTTATAACATTATATAGTCTTAAACAAAATTTTAATTAAAAAAAGCCATACGGCAAAAGTAACTTCGTATCCCAAGCTGCAATTTTTTAAAAAGTACGGTTATTTATTTTTAAACCCTCTCTCTGTTTCACAGAGAATGCCCTATTCATGCTTGTTGTTCTTGGATGCTTGAGGCTCATTTTTATAACAGATTTACTCAAATATGGATATTTTTGTATTTTCAATTGTGAACGATTGCGAAATTCGATAGAAAGTTTGAAAAATGTTTTATATTTAAGTAAACATTTTAAAGAAACGGATTTTAAAAAATTAAAAACAATAGAACTGTGAATTTATTAATTAAAGTTTGTTTAAACAATACTGAACTAAAAGCGAATTTGATAAAGTATTTTTCGTCAATCGTATTTATGAAAAATGTTCATTGCACATGAGATTTTATCAATTTCGTTACAAAAGACTGCGAGTTATAATGAAATAGATATTATATATTAATTGTTTATAACACAATCAATAAATTATTAGTTAAAATAATGAATTATATTAGTAGTTACATTGAGATTAGAAACACTATAAATTATGTTTCATTAATGTCTAAATGCCTTTAAAATTAGCAACACAGTTTTCGCTCACTTATTTGTTTGAAACAAATAAAATTTTTTTAAACATTATAGTTAATGCACAAAAAAGTTCTTAAAATATTGCATTCATTATTTTAGTAATTAGTGTTTCAATATCCGACAGTAGTTGTTTAAAATAAAAAAAAATGTAATGTTTTAAAAAATTTCAAGTTAAAATTTTATTAAATTTAAAGTATTAACATTTAATAAACAATTCACGTCAAATAAAAAACATGGCGTTATATGTTGAATTATATTACCTTCAATTTAAAAAAAAGAACCTGTAAATCACTTGAAAATTGTGGATTAAAAATGAATTTGTCCAAAGACACTATTTTTACACTGCACTGCGCGTCTCAACTGCGTACCAAAACGTGTCTCAACCTGCAGACCTAGCCGTTATTTTTTTGACACTATGAAATTATTTGTTGATGTTAATGTATGTTCGAAATCCCGTCGGAATATTAAAATAGAATAAAAATTGTTATGTAAATGTTATCTTTACCTTTTACTGACACTGAAAAAAAACACTTTTTCCACTAAACAAAAATTCTTAAAAACACTTTTTTGGTCAAAAAAATTAGTTCGCTATAACTCCACCGCAAGGAACATGAACTATTGAGCTTCTATTGTACAAAAAGTTTGCTACTAACGATGCGACAAAATGCCAATAAACCATTTGGTATTATGAGTTACATAGATCATAATATCTTAGTGTCTCAACCTGCGTACCTCTCCCCTACATATCACAAAAAAAAACGAAAAAAAGTTCAGGAATTTAAATGTTACACAAAGATGTGAATATTATTTAAGCGAATTGATTGAGAGATAGTTATATCCTTCCATTTATTTAAAGTTAATCAAAAAATTATATGTGATCCAGAAAGGTAGAAAAATAACATATATATATATATATATACTAGGGGGGCTTCGCCCCCCTGCGCGCTTCGCGCGCCAACCCCCCTGCTTTTAACTTTAAACTTCTTTAACTCGAGTTTCAATTCAAGTTTTACTTTTAAGTTTTAAAATAAATATTCATATATATTAATGTATTAAAATACATAAATAACTATATTAATTAAAATTTAGATTCTCTAATTAAAGTAGCCTATATACACGGAAAAAAAAGAAAAGTTGTGTCAACTGAACTCTTATGTTATTATAACCTGATAGACTTTGTTGGATGTCAATAAGTGACGGTTAAACAGTTGCCTGAAGTTATTTTAACAAAACAATTTTATTTAAAAAAGCAGAATAATACTAATGTTGGATTTACCGAAGTTTCATGTTATAAATATCTAGTATATTACCACTTAATTAATATGTGGAGACAGTTTTTTTATATTGTTCATATTGTATTTAAATGAACATTTAACTAAAAAGCAATTGCGCATAAAAGTTTAAGCGTTAATATATTTAGAAATGAAAAACTTTTCCTGTTTCAAGTATAGACAAATAGTATATAAAAATTGGGTTTTAAAAATAAATTATATAATAATTATTTAAATGAATTATATTAAAAGTACCTATATTTTAAAATACAATACGGCATAAATGTTTTCATGATTTTGAGGATATTTCTTGGCATTAAAAAAAATTTTTTTTAAGCAAAATCTGCTTCTAGGTACAAATTTAAAGTTGTTTTGCAAAATTTAGACTGTTGGATCATACCTATCAACCAAAATTAAAAAATTTTAATTAATTATCATGAAATTTGGAGTGAGAGGGTTTTCAGGTTCTTTTTGATGATAAAATTCATGAATATCAAAAATTAGATAGGACAGACCCAATATATAGCCAACAAATAAAATTTTGAATTAATTTTAAGAAATTTAGTATAAAGAGATATTTTTGCGGTTCCAAAATACAAATCGCAAGTTGTTTTTTAAAAATTGAAAATTTAATTGTGACAGAAAATGAAATTCTTTTTATTGAACCCGACGTTTCGAATTTTTTGTAAAATATTGGATCTACCATTTAAAAAATGATAAAAAGTTACACAAATCGAATTTTTTAATTTTATTTTTCTTTTTATTATGCACAAATTAAATATAATGGTACACTTGTTATGTCCGGAACGGACATTCGCAGGTTACAAATCTATCTATTTTAATATTTTACCCCTGATTCATTTACAAAGCCAACGGACTTTGAACTAAGGGAACAGGGAAAAGAAAGTCCAATGAACAAGCATCAATTGGATTATATAATTCTCAAACATTTATTTTATTGAATACAATTTTTAGAGGAGTAAGAGAAGGAAGATGAGAGGAGAAATCCCTTGTTTTGTATCCTTGGTTGTTTTTTAAGAAATCGTCATTCACTGAAACAATGAATGATATTTAGCTAGAGAAATTATTTTGCTCGTGATAAAAGCCGAGTAAAATTCTTAACTTACTGTGTTTATTAGTTGAAGAATGTCTCAGTTGAATTCTCTGAATATACAGAGTGATCGTTCAAGATGTGTAGAAAGAAGGGTCGATGAGATTTATTAGCTTCGCAGGTTCGTGCTCTCCGGGAGAAAAATAGAAATAGGCCGCGACTCAATTCAAATGAAGTAAGGCAGTGCGTAGGTGTTGTTCTCCACTATCCCAATAGCATGTTTATATATATCAGCACGAAGGTGAAACCTGGTCCTTCCTCAAGTAATTGGTGAACGATCGAAGACAGCTGGCTCGATGATTTACAATTTTACTGTTCAATAAACTGTTTACTGTTTTTTTTTGACACAAGGATTAAAGTCAAGGGTTAGAAGGATTTAAATTGTTAAAGGGTTAAAGGATTGGAAATTGTTACTGACAAATTATGTCAGGAGTTCTTACACCTTCACTAGATTCACAGTTTCACTTAATCTCTATACCAACACTACTCCAATTTTATAATTATAATATTATGAAAAGTTTCTCACTCGCTACAACACGTAAATAATTATTCGCAACCGACACAGTACGAATTGACAATATTAACCGCAGAAATATGTTACGATAAGTCTGAGAACTATGTTTGAATATAAGACTTAGAATTGTAGACTATGCTACCAGTCAATCTTTACAGAAAGTGAACCGGAGGTGACCGTGGTGAAGCAAGAACTATTTAAAAATGACAGTTTCGATTATAGCGAGTTCCTCGGAGTCACAATTTAACAAATCAATTCCATATAATTATGGAGTAGAATTTGATTATTTAACTCGACCAACAATGACTGATAGATATAATGTTGCCGAGATATAAGATTTATATTGGCGCGTTACGAGACCGATACTGGGGAGATACAATATTCGCGCAGCTTAAGAAACTTCGTTGCGACTCCGGTGATGGTAGCTGAGGAACTGATTTTTGGTTTTGCTTAATTATAAAAGAAACCTCGGTTCTCTGTATTTTCATCCCTTCCAGGATTTAGCGTGGGTTTCATGAAAAACGCAGGGAAAATCATACATCCCACACGAAAAAGGGTGCTACACCTGAGGGTTGCATATCCGCATCCGGTTGGTCAATTAAACCTTCGAAAGAACAAATATTATTTAGACAAGGGGAGAGTTTGATCTCGTAAATCTGTCTTAGCTCCCCTCGGTCATTTACCAAATCCCAAATTCTCAAACTCGTCAAGATTCAAGTATTGATTTTTAGAAAAATTCAAGAATGTAGTATGATATTTGTAAAGTTCATTGGCATCTGAACTCAACAAGTCACGGGGACGTGACACACTTATTAAAAAGAGAATATATTTGTTTCACACGTAAATCACAAAAACTTTTTCCATTCGAACAAAAGTTGGAAACAGTTAGAATCTTACAAGACATATTTAATCGCAACAAGAAATTCGTTTTCTTTTTTATTATCAATTAGAAGACAAGGATGTATATCTGGTAATTCATTTACGTTCTTTAAAACACATAATTCCTGCAATTGAACATTGTAAGCAAACCGATATTCGTCAAAATAAATAGTTTTAAAGGCTTGCATAAATAAATAAATAGTATTATTAGTAATAAATATTTAAATAATTTTTCCGAAAACAAATGCATCATTATCGCCCATTTCCACGACCAGGACCATATTAATTTTATATTCGATTCCATTTAACTCTGCTTCAGTTGTTGTGTAAATGTTTTGTGTAACAGGGATGTTTGAAAAATATTTTTTTCGACTACATTCGTCAATAGTTTCGAAGTTTTGATACAATACGCTATTCATTATGATATTTTTCGTTATTATCAAATATGCTAGCCTCAATTGACTTCTTATTGCACACGTTTTAATAATATTTCTCCTATTACTTGTCGATACAGTAGTTAATTTTATTCTTCTGTGATTTGCTTCAAATCTCATAGAAGAATAATAAATTGGAGGGCCATTTTTTTTTATTACGCGTGTCAAGTGTATCATATTATGAAACTTGTATTTCAATTCCCCATACAGTTCTTTATACAAGGAAAGAAATTGTGTAATTAAAACATTTAATCGAATTATGTGCCCCTCGACTATGCGCGGTGAAGTTATAATTGCTAAAATTTTTCTAAGCATAATATACAAATTCCATGTTTCATTTCTTTCAGATACTTTATCACCCACAAAAAGACCAAAATATCTGGTAAAACACAACATTTCAGACGCTGACATTTTAAATTTTTTTTTAATTTTGATGTGTTCTCTCTTAACTACTGGTATTTTATTCGAACTTTCAAGCTCACTATATTCAAATGTCTCTATTTTTGAGTTCAATAAGTTTAAAGTAAACAAGCCCTGTTTAAATATTAAATCATCACAAATATTAATCATAGTGTAATTGCAGACCCCTTCAAATTCATCATGCATGATATCTAAGATAATATTTTCTAAGACGTGATATCCTTCTACTTTGTTGAAAATACATTTTTCTGTAATTCCAGTGGTATTATTTTTTTTATTGTTACAAACTTTTTCATAACCTTCAACTGTTCTCAACAATTTTTCGTTTTCGCTTGTTAAGACTTTTATATCTTGAATTGTTGCTGAACATATGCGACAAGGATTTCCAGACGCGAAACTAGTAACAAAACCCAGAATTTCGTTTAAACCTAAGTTGTCACCTAAAATTAAACTTAGTGCAAAATAAATTTTATATTCATTTCCATCGATACGTATGACTAATCCATCATTTATTAATTCGTTTAATTCTACTATCAATTTGTTAAATATTTTATCATTTCCATATTTTTTGCGATCGTGAGCATAAAAAAGAATCGTTAAAAATATACTGTCTAATTGAGATGTTAAGTAAGAAGGGAAACATGGAATTGATGTATAAACTGCTCCTAGTTTATTTGTCCCAGCATGTGAACCAAGTGCATTACCTGTTTCAACTTCATCTTCGTAAATGAATAAAGGAACAACAAGTTTATCTTTAAATTCTAAAGATTTTTTTTCCAAACTTCACCTTGGATCACATTACTGATAATAATTTCCTCTTTCTTTAGTTTGTTTATGTAATTTAACAATAAATTATACATCCCACGTGTTTCTAAAAATTTTGTTAAACTCCATTTTAATGGGATGTACTGGGCATAGTCAGTAATTTTTTCTAAACATTCTTCGTTTTCTTTGATTTCAGATTTAACGCTAATTCCTAGAGCATACTGTTTTGGCGAAATGATAAGTTTTTTCTCTTCATATAGTGAAAACCTCTTATGTTCAGTTTCAAACTTATTTAAAATTAATTTTATTCCATTGAACATTAATTGAATATTATTTGACACGTGAATTCCCATATTTGTAATCATTATTTGTTCTTGAATGTAAGCTGGATAGATTTTATCAACAAAGTTAATCAGGGTATCAACAAAAAGTTGCACAACATTTCGGGGAATCACAGGATTATTATACAATTGTAACGTTAATTTTATTAGCTCATTTTCGAAATCCATTTTGTAATAAGGAAGCTAACTTCTGAACTTTATTATTACAAAATCTTTATTTTTATAAAAGTAATTTTATTTTGAAACCTTATAAAGATAATTATGAAATTCAAAAATTATGTAATTACTATTTTATCTAACTCTTCCATAAACTTTTTTACAACAGTATAGGTTGTCACAGAATCAAGTTCGTTTTTAAATACGTAACTTTGTAAAAAAACCCATACATGCTTACATTCTGCACTGAAATCTATATTTAAGGAGAAAAAAGATTTGTAACAATAATTCACACCATCTATAACCTTATTTGAATCGATTTTAAAGTTAAGGTTATTAATAATTACAAAAACTTCAAAATTTGGTTTTTCATTATTTTCAGATTCAACTTCTGTCGTAGTTTTGGTTTCAGTGGAACTTTCAGCATCCGCAGATTCGTTTTCTGTGGTAGTTTTCGTATTAGTAGAGTTTTCTTCGTTAAGAAAATCACCAACGACTGCTACATAAGGACCAACATTTTCCCAAGCTAAACTTTTCTCATATCTAGTTTTTTTATAAGATTTCAGTTCCTCTTCAGATTTTAAATTGACGATAAAGGAGTTTTGTACATCTTCAATAGTTGTTCCAAAAGAACAACCCGCTTTTCTCTTTCGAATAAGTAAACCTAAAATTCTTGGAAGACAAATCAAAGCCAAAGTACTTTTGTGTCCTACAGAAAATAATTCCTCGTCACGAGCAAAAAATTTCTTCTTTTTTCTGGCATATTCAATCACTTTTGGAGCAATAGTATCCCAATTTGACGTTAAATTATCAGCAGAAGCTGAATATGTTAAATCATAGTCCTGCGATAATAAAATATGGCCAATGTCTGATCGTAAGCATTTATACGTCAAAAAATAACTTTGTACGTTTTTACACCGCTCTCTAATGGAGAAACTTGCACTCCACTTCTCTAGAATATCATCTTGAGGAGAATCATTATTTTTTAACCAATGAACATCAAGTTCTTCAATAGTCGATGGGCTATCTAAATTAAAATTTAAAAATTAAACTTATGGAATATTCTAATACTCATTGACCCTTTAATACCGAAACAGACTCTTTTTTACTATCATTTTTAACACTAATTTTCACTGTTATCAGAAATGAAAAAATGTTCAAAACATTATTTCTTACGTATTTAAAGTCGTTATTTTAAAATCTGATTTCACAAATTTAAAAAAAAACCATTTACAAATAATGGCCATTTTTGATATTTAAAAAGTAAATTTTTTTGTGATCTGCAACCCCAACAAACCATAAGTAACAATTTTCAAACAGATGCTATGCTAAAAACTACCATCTAATATCTTCAAGTTTATTTATTGCGGATGAAATATTTTAAGGTAGAATAAAATGATTTGTAACTTGAAAGTAAAACATCTAATAATTGCAATATTGAAAGTTTATTTACCAATAAGTAGATATTTCACTTTCAAATTAGTAGTTTCCTACTAATAATTAGTTGTTTTCTTGTAAATATTAGTGGAATTTTTTACTTTTTAATAGTAACCAATTTTTCTCCAATTCATTAGCAGAAAATTACTAATTCAGATTTAGAGAGTGGAATTTTTTCTGTATAAAAGTGACCTTCTCGGCATTAAAGGATCAATTTTTAAGAAATATTCTTTGTACAAAGTCTAATATTATCTATATAGTTTATTTTTAAATTAACCTTCTTCCAGTTTTTGTTCTTTAGAAATAATTTGATATTTTATCAATTTTCTACGATAATTGACATATTTCTCATACAATACTCCACCAGGACCAACAGCACTCCGTGATGTTGTAGATTTTTGAAATGGAAAGTAAAATAATTGTGAAATTTCCTCAATGCTTTTGTTTGGTAATAAAAATATTTCACCTAGTTCATTAGCAAGTTCCAGAAATCTTTTTCTTGTTATTCTAGAAATAAATGATTGTTTTATTAATTCAATTAAAAAAATTAATTTATCTGTTTTAAGATAAATTATTATTATTTATATTTACATATTGACATAGATTTTGTAAGAACTCAATTAGGTACTGATATGATATATTTTTTATTTCTAAGTGTAATATTTTCACAATAATTTAGTAAAAACAATTTATTACTTGTATGATTTAGTGGATTCAAATTCATAGTCAATTATTAAATCAGAAATTATATGAGTATCTATCACTTTCTCTATTTTAAAAATCGCTTCTGCCAGTTCACCTCTTACTGTTGTATTTACTAATTCGCGAGTACTCTTTTTCGATGTTGGCACTAATTTAAAGGAACCTTCACAATTAGTATACATATATACAGAAATGAAGATAATTCTTTTTTTAAATGAATTTAAATTATTTGAATAAAGGTTATAAAATTATTTAAATTTGTTATTGATAATTAAATGTTAATTATTTTGTTATTTGATAAAAAATTCAAATAAATATGTGATATTGCACGGTGAAAGGAACCTTATACTAACTTAATGTCTCTTTTATTTTTAAGAGTCACACATATGATTCCAATTTATTATTATTAAAGAATAAAAAAATTAATTAATTAATTTAGTGAAAAAACCTACATAAAAGATTATCTAGTGATATTATTTGCAGGCAGTTGTTTGTACTTGTCGATATATCACAAATATTACTGACTTGTATTTCGTTATTATTTATACTTTGTTGTACATTATTGACTGTAGATGCAAGCCAAGTAGTTTTCTTAGATTCTAATGAAATGCCAGCAAAGTTCTTTTCTAATATGCGATTATCCTTGTCAATATCTTTTTTCCACTCTTCGTATCTAATAATAAATTTTTTCTGAAATCCACATTCAAATTCCTGGAAGAGTTTACTTAACATTTCATTATCTAAATCTCTAAAAATTTCTTCATCCACTCCTGCTTCTATAAAAAAGATCCTTTATTGTCATTTTATTCGAAGACAATCAGAATTTAAAATTTTCGCGAATGTAAAAAATGATAAAAGTAATACATATACAAAACTTAAAGATTATCAACACTGGAAACTAATTTCTACATTTTTCCACTAAAAAGTCAAAACACAAAAAGAACGTCTTAACAAATGTAAACAAAATATATTAATTAAAATTATTGAGCAAATAGTTAAAAAAGTACATCATATCGCACCCTTTGAGAAAATATATTAAATTAAAATGAAAATTAAATCATTTTAAATAAAAGAGTATTAGACACTTTAATCAAAAATAATTTGTTAATACTTTAATTTGTTTAAAAATGAAATTTGTAATTAAGTTTACAAACTTAAACATAATTTTTTAAATATGTAATTACACTTACTGTCAAAGCGCTCAATAAAATTGTCTAACTTCCACAATTTTAATTTTGATTTCACAAATTCGTCCATTTTTGGAACATTTAATGACACATATGACAGTTTGTACACTACAAAGCATGTTATTTTGTTTTAACAGGACAACTTCATAGTTGGCACTGCATTAGGGAATAATGTAATTTAAACTGAAAAGTTCGGTTATTATAATATGATATAACAAATGCGATTTTTAATAATTTCCTGAATGTAGCAATAGCATTTTATTTTTTTCCGTGTAGTTAATTATTTCAATTAATTTTTATCTAAGGTATGTTTTTATATAAAAATAAATGCAAATATTTTGCACTTATATTGAAAAGTTAAAATTGTAAATAGATTTACCTTTATTTTAATTTAATAATACTCTTTATAGATTGGTTTTTAGCCAAAATCTTTAAAAAAAATTCATATAAACTTTAAACAAATTTTTAGGTTACTTAATTTTTATAAAATTTATTTCCAAGATGCACCGCGAGGAGGTGTAATAAGCTTTAAAGTTTATCACAAACCAATCTTATATCTCACCTAACCTAAAAAATTATTAAAATATTTTAAATACACTGAAACAATCTTTTGAAATTGTCTTTCTTATAGACAAGAAAAAAATAGATAACTATAACTCTTGAAAATAATTTCTAAATTTTCCAACTTGAAGTTTCTATCTTAAATTGAATCACGATGTAACAATTTAAATCTAGTTGTATTTTTTCGAAATTTTCTTCTGTCAATCCGTCCTTCTATTTTTAACAGTAGTTTATTAACCACGGAGTTAGCTCAGTTGGTTAAATACTAGACTCTGCGGTCGCGCCAAGTCCAGCTTGCTGGGTTCGCGCCCCGATGAGTCTGGGATTTTTCTAACTCTTGAGATAACTTCAGTGGAAGGTTTGACGTCGAGGAATAATGATATGCACTGTCGGTAATCGACCTGTGCAGATCACTAGAACTCGACTGTCGATAAACCGGTTGTATTCGGTGAGGTTTTTCTACAGTTTTCCCTCTCCGCTGGCGAGAAAACCCAATATACCGGGTGGTCCAGGCAAATGCGAGTACTCCTAATTTCAAGCCGTTCTGTAGACGCAAAAACACTTAAAAAAAAAAAAGAATATATACAAAGGTTCAATTCTAGGAACTCCCTACGGGGGACACTCATTGGGCCAGTAAGGTCGTTAAAACGAGTGTATAATAACTAAAAAAAAAAAAAAAAAAAAACAGTAGTTTATTATAATTAATTAAAAATAAGTTAAGTTATTACAAATTAAGTTAATACAAATTTTAACTTCTCAAATAATATTGAATACAAAAAAAAGAAAATTATTATTATTATTATTATACTCAACGCTATAAATTTCACATAAATATAATTTATATAATTTAGATTTAAATATAAATTATTTAAATATATAATTAAATATTTAATTTAAATATAATTTAGAATTTCTCTTTTGCGCCAAATGTGGAACTGTCAAACATAAAACATGAAAATATCTATTTGTAAATGTAATGAAATAATTTAAGATTTACAATAATGTTTTATATTTGCCATTTTATATATTTTCATGAAAATTTAAAACTCCACATGGAATCAAAATTATTTTTTGAATTGTTCAAAATTTTAAAGTTATAAAAAGGAGATTAAATCAATGTAAAATTTATAGTGCAAAAATTGAAAAATTATAAAAAGAAAGAATACATAATCTTCAAAGTACATGTAAAATTTTCTACATTTCATTTAATTTTTAATTTAATTTAATTGCTGATTAAAATTTGTTTCTTCATTGAAAAACATTAATTATTTTAAATTTCTTTTTTATTTTATATAATATTTCTAAAATTTATTTTTCTTAATTCATTTTAATATTCATAAAATTTAGGTTATTTAAAAATAATAATTATCCAAAAAGATACCTGCGCTCTTTCTGTCTTATAATTTCATAATTATTTTTCAAAAAATCTTCTTTTAAAACAATAATTATATTAAATTACTAATTTGTCAATAACATTTATAAAATTTCTAAATTTATTTTGCTTTAAATTTCAAATTCCACTAATATTTCCCTAAACAACAAAAAGATTTCGTGTCTGTCGCTGTTAAAATGACTTAAGAAAATAAGAGAAATGATTATGATAATAAAAATTCATCATCAAAAAATAAAAAAATTTAACTAAATATGTTAGTTCATTGAAAAACATTAATTATTTTAAATGCTTTTTTATTTATTATACATAATATTAATAAAATTTATTTTAAAGAAAATTTTGGCCTAGACCCAATCCTGCGCCCACGACTGGCTTAAGGCTGGCCTAGGCCTTGCTCCCAAGCCTAGTTAAAAATTGACTGAGCCAGGCCTAGTCCAGTCTTGAGCTGGCTCTAGACTGGCCCAAGCCTAGCTCAAGACTGGCCTAGGCCTGGCTCTAGACTGTCCCAAGCCTGGCTAAAGACTTGCTCAAGACTGGCTCAAGACTGGCTTAAGAATGGCTCAAGACTGGCTCAAGACTGGCTCAAGACTGGTCCAGGCCTGTAAATTATACGTAGCAACCCTGTAGGTGGTCAAATCTTGAAACAGCGGCGGCGGCGATATCTTTTTATAATATAGGGAGATATATATATATATATTTAGCTAGGTATATATACTATATATATATGACATATATAGAGGGGTAGAGGTGGAGGTGTGGCAGGGATGGGGAGGAGATGGGAGGAGAGGGGCCATCGCTGAAGTCTGTTTCAATATTTAAACCCTATGACATATATATATATATATATATATATATATACAGCTAGGTACATATATATGTGTATATATATATGCTATATATAGCTATATATATAATATATATATGCTATATATATAGCTATATATATATGGCATAGGGCTAAATTCTTGAAACAGCGGCGGCGGCGATATCTTTTTGTAATATAGGAAGATATATATATATATATGTTACGTACCAAGCCCGGAATTGTACAGACCGCGAAGTGTACAGCGATTTTTGTACTGAGCGCGGTTGGTACAAGGCATTTTGTACAGAGCTGGAGTTCCCGGGCTTTGTACAGAGATTTCTGTACTGAGCGAGCTCGGTACAATGGTTTTTGTACATAGCAGTAGAAATTTATTCCTAGTCTTTTTTATTCGAAGAATTTAACAAACAACTAATTTATATTAATATATTTAATATAAAATTAGTAATTTTTTTAATTATTCTTATTATTTTTGTATTATAATAATTATTATAATAAAATATTTTGAATTTTCGAAATTATTAACTTTTTGAAAAATGGCAGGGAATCGGAGAAATCATTCTTCGTGTACACAAACGATTAAAATGTTATTTATTATTGACTCTTGATTAGTACTGTAGAAGCTTTACTCGAAGGTACATTATTTGCCAATTCAAATTCATCATGGATTACACTAGAATGAAAAACGATTTTGAAAATAAATTAGATAAACTGCCTATTATTGAAAACTCAGTTGCAATAAATAATGAAAAAGTTTATAATGAAGTGATAGAAAAACTGCTGGAATTAAAAACAAAAAAAAAACAAAAATTCAAATAATTATCGCCGTTTAAAAAAGTATGACGTGTTAACAATTAGTGAAGAAAAAAAATTGATAGTTCCGTTAAATAAAAATGACAATGAAAGTGTGAAATATTTTGTTCATTACGATAAAATTTTCGAATTACTGAAATCTACACACATTTTTAATGGTCATGGTGGTCTTCACAAAATGCATAACAATTTAAAGGACAAATATGCTAATATTACTCGCCAAATTATTTTATTGTTTTTAAGTGAGTGTGAAACGTGCGTCATTATAAATTAAATTCATTATAAACTTTTTCATTATTTATTGCAACCGAGTTTTTCATAGTAGGCAGTTTATTTAATTTATTTTTAAAATCGTTTTTCATTCTAGTGTAATCCACGATAAATTGGAATTGGCAAATAATGTGCCTTCGAGTAAAGCTTTTACAGTACTAATTAAGAGTCAATAATAAACAACATTTTAATCGTTTGTATACACGAAGAATGATTTCTCCAATTCCCTACCATTTTTCCAAAAGTTAATAATTCCGAAAATTTAAAATATTTTATTATAATAATTATTATAATACAAAAATAATAAGAATAATAAAAAAAATTACTAATTTTATATTAAATATATTAATATAAATTAGTTGTTTGTTAAATACTTCGAATAAAAAAGACTAGGAATACATTTTTACAGCTCTGTACAAAAACCGTTGTACCGCGCTCGCTCAGTACAAAACGCGTTGTACCGAGCTCGCTCAGTACAGAAATCTCTGTACAAAGCCCGGGAACTCCAGCTCTGTACAAAATGCCTTGTACCAACCGCGCTCAGTACAAAAATCGCTGTACACTTCGCGGTCTGTACAATTCCGGGCTTGGTACGTAACATATATATATATATATATATATTAAATTTTCTTTCTCCAAGACGCATTACTGAAGCCTTAGAGTTGTTAATTTTGGAACAAGTAGGGGAGAGCAGGGTAAGTTCGGCTAGCGGCTAAGTCCGTTTAGATGTGGATAAATCTTTTTGTATTACAATTCTGAAACATTACACTTCGTAAAAACCATGGGTTAAATATAACAAGCACGGTTATAAATTAAAAAAATATTTGCAAATATTAACAATACGTTCGGGTCACGTCCTACGTATTCGAACTTATCCGCACCTCCGGCGAATTCGTCAGTTTTGACATCGCTACTTTAATTATAATTTATTTAATGTTTTCATTAATAAATACTTTAAATAATTATCTCATTTTATTCTTAAAGTTTGATTATTCACTGTGATACGGTTAGTATATTTAAACACTATCAATAAATGATATTTTTTTATTCTAAACTTTTTTTAGCCGAACTTACCCGAATCTCCCTTACTGATAATTCTCTTAAATTTGACCAGAAAATTATGTCATCCAGGAAGGTAGACAAATAACAAATTTTTTTATTACGTCATGGAGCAACGTTTCGATAACAAAGTTTTGTTGGCCTCATCAGGCTGTTTTATTATAAAAAATATACAAAAAATTAATAATCACTTCAGAAAAATTTATATAATGAAAAAACACATAACATATAAAACAGTTATATAGCGTATAAAAACAAAACAAAAAATTATTAAAATTCGTTATAACTTTAACCATTCTTTAACTCGTTAAATAATTAAAATAAAATTGTGCATATCATGGAGTCAAAATATCTTTACATACTTGACAATATACGAAATGTTATTTTAATTTTTTGACGAGTTAAAAAAAATTTTAAGTTTTAACGAATGTAGATAAATTTGGTTCTGTTTTTTTTATAAGCTAACTAACTTTTTTATATATATATATATATGTATTTTATATATATATTATATATATGTATAATATATAACATATATTATAATTATATATATATATATATATACAACTTTTGTTCAACAGCAACTAATAATATAATTGTTTGTAGTAAATATACTAAATAAAAATCAAATTATAAGAATGTACTGTGACGCGGCAAATAATTGCCACGCACAATAAATTAAATTAATTTAATTTAAACTTCTTTATTTTATAAACAAGTAGATTTTTATTAATTTAAATATAAACATCAAACCTGGAATCATAACATCAACTTCAATTATATTAATTAATTTTGATCTTTTCTACTAACTAAAACTTAATAAACTATATGTAAACCATATCCTGCCAGATTGGCAGATCAGGTTCACTGTAAAAATATAAAGCAGTTTCTAAAACTGAATCATTTCTTTACATGCACGAACACATCACGTATCATTTGGGAAAATATCCGCCACCATCTACATTAGAGGGTTTGTAATTAAAAGATCTTCTTGGGAGTGTCCTGGCATATGGGATTGGATGAGAGTCCCGATCTCACAAGAATGCCAGGGCCAAAACTCGAATTCTTATCAGCCGTTAAGAACCTGTCGAAACCAACTATAGTTTGTAAACTTCAAGTGTGACGTTAGTCACTCAGATTTGAATTACGGTGGACTTATGCGACGCTAGTGGCGCCGCAAACGAAACTCTGGAAGAAATAATGTTCCTCTAGCATTCCAAGTTTGGTGGTGATAATGTGCACCGACGTATTTAACGTCCATTCAAATTTTTTTTTATAACCTGTTAATTTTAAAAAAATGTGTGGTCGAATTCCTATCCTGGACAGATGGTGCATGGGCGGTGAGTTCTCGATAGAGAATTATTGTAACAATAATCGGAGTCGTCTCTCCGATTAAATATAAGTAAATGTATTTCTTTGCTCAGTGTAAAACGAAAGCGGACATCATGCCGCATAACTTTGTTATTTTCCAAATTTTAAAATAAATGGTTGTTAATTTTAATCGACTAATAATAATTGGTGTTGCTCCTTATCACGCCGCTCTCCATGGCTAGCGGGCAAGTAAATTTAGTGAAGTCAAAAGAAGTAACGTAAGGTTTAGTTATTTTCCTGATTTGTAGTTGATATTGCAAATTTTAAAGATAACTTGGCGCATCACGCCCAAGTAGTTTCTTGGTTCATTAAAATTAGTAACACCGTTAACTTATATCAATTAATTTAATAAGAGCAATAACAATAATAAAATAATAATCAGCTTATTAAGTAAAAACTGGTTACAGTACATCCCACACAGCACCAGAAATTCCCTGAATTTCCCCTGAATATTGGTCAACATTTCCCGAATATTCGAACCTAATATTCAGGGAAGTTTCGTGGAAGCATCAAAATGTCCACCATAAAGAATATTGGACGCTAAATTTCCCTGAAAATGTATTTCTAATTTTCAGGGAATTTCCGCATTTAATATTTCTTCAATATTCACAGTATTCGTAAATCTTATGTACATGATGCGCAATGGTCGAACTTGGTTTCTGTGACACTTACGGCTGCGCAGTAGTTTTTAATGTTCTAGAATCCTACGGGTGCCAAATATGACATAAAATTTTTATCAATTACCAGATCAAAAAAAATTTGGAAATTTTTTTTAACTTTCCCTAAATTTTCTAGCAATATTAGATGCGGAAATTCCCTGAAAATTAGAAATACATTTTCAGGGAAATTTAGCGTCCAATATTTTTTATGGCGGACATTTTGATGCTTCCACGAAACTTCCCTGAATATTAGGTTCGAATATTCGGGAAATGTGGACCAATATTCAGGGGAAATTCAGGGAATTTCTGGTGCTGTGTGGGATATTACATATTTATACATCATTTAACAAATTGTGGATGGTATGGACGCATTAAATAAATTATATTGCAAACGTAACTTCATATAATTAGTTTTTAGATTCTCTTTTTCACTAACAGAATAATTTAAAACAATTGTCAGTAGTAAAAAAAATATACATGTTTAAAATATGTCAAGAAACATGACATGGATCTTTGGCATAGAAGAAATTGAAATAGAAATGAAATAATGCAATGTAAAAATACATGTGCGTACATAAAGACTATAAATAAATGAAACGCCAAAAGAAATATTCAATTATAAAAGTTACTTAAATGTAAATATAAAATAACAGCGCAGAAAGAAAGTGAAAAATAAAACAATTGGAAAATTCAAAAATATAAGTAGTCAGTTTCCAGATAGTTGTGAACAAATAGTAGTATCATATTGACAAACATCCCTTTTAAGTATTGACATGTAATATCAGCAGTTGATAATTAAGAAGCAAAGATTGCAAATAAAAAATTGAAGGGAATTTTCAATCTCCCTTTCGAAATGTCTCTAATGTCTACGTTACTCGCTGCGACTCGCTGAAACATATTTAAAATTAAAAGAACTAGTTCATTAAAAAAAAGATATTAAAAAGTATCCCTAGTCTATCAGAATTAAGAACACTTGAAAACTCAATGCACCCAATGCTCGATTAATGTTAAACCCAAAGGTCGATTATTAGAATTTAGAATTTAGTTTCTCTTAATTAATGAACTTTAACTTTATTAATAAATTAGAAAAATAAATTTCAGTATTTGAATATTAATTGATTTATATGCTTTAGAAGTAAAATGTACAACGAACAAACAAATGAAATTTCGAATTAATCGACTAATGTTAAACTGATCGACTATTGGTACCCAATCGTGGATTGGTTCCGTTACCTTACATAAAAGGATTACCAATAGACAAGTTATATAACAAAATACCAGTAACGTTTTTTCCATTAACCTGTAACCAAGAAAAAAAATTATTGCTATAATCTGCTAGTACAAGGAAAATTAAAACTAGCATTATAATAAATCTGTACTGTTATGAATATCAGGTCTATAGGAAAAAAAAATTTAAAAATAAATAAAGAAACTGTTTTTGCAATTAAAAAGTATGTAACAATATATAGACATGATTGAAGAAACTAATTAATTTTAATAGTGACAACAAAAATTAAAATGTTT
Organism: Ganaspis brasiliensis; assembly: GCA_037103525.1. NCBI lineage: Eukaryota > Metazoa > Arthropoda > Insecta > Hymenoptera > Figitidae > Ganaspis > Ganaspis brasiliensis. The sequence continues at coordinate 739,725 of JAZKLR010000407.1, forward strand.
AAAGAAAATATCAACGTCTTTTTATTTGTATAAAACTTGTAGTGTGACACAGAATTACAAAATATTGTAAGATTGAACGTGAGATATTTTTATTTCCGTTCAGTAAATACCAAAAATTGTCTGCAGTTAAAAAAAAGGAACAAGTTTGAAGCTACTAAAACCTTAATTTTTTAAAACTGTCATGTATTGTTTTCTCTAATATATATATATACATTTATATTTGATAACAAATGAAATTGTATCGTAATAGTATTTAAATTTCATGACTGTTAAGAGTTAATTGGAACATATATTTAATGAATTAAAAATTGAAAACAACTTATATTACAAGTTTTTTGAATTTTTGATTCATTGCGATTAATAAATTCAAGTCTCGTGTCAAAAAAGTACTGATAATGACAAAATAATTGTTTCTTAATAAATGAAATTTATAAGTTTCTCGTAATTTGTTTAATTACAAAACAAATTATTGGAATAATATTTTTCAAAATAATTATTAGTCGCACATTGTTAAAAGTACGTAACTTTACATTTACAACATGCAAAATTAGTATCAACGATTTCACAACAAAGAACAAAAAGACGTATATGCAATATAATCACTTCTTATTTATTGTATTAGATTTTTGAAAATCTTAAATAAAAGAAAAGACTGTATATATAATCCAAAAATCTCACCATTCCAATGAGTTTTAAAAACCTGAAAATGAAATCTAAATCTACAAATAACCGCCATCTAAAAGAGAACAAAAAACTATTTACGATTTACGAATAAATTCACTTTTTAGGTTAACATTTGATAAACAGAAAATAAATGCACAATTAAAAATTAACATTTTATCATTTTATAATTCAAAATTTCTGAATTTATTAAATACAAAAAGCACAATAATGACAACATAATTCACTTTGAGGCTATTTTATTCTCTATAGTTCAAATTTAAAGTGCCAAAACAAAACGTCTTTATTCCAAATTTTCTAAACTTTAAAAATACTCAAAGCACTAATCACTGCTATTCAGTTTTCACATTATTATTTTTTAAAAGAAAGAAAACGCACATCTGAAATTCTAAAAAAATAAAAACAAAAACACTGATAACCACAGTCACTTTTCAGGTTATTTTACTCGCAATCGTACGACAAGTACGCATTTCAAACGAAATATAAATATAACCTTTAATTTTAATGACACTTGAATATTTGCAATTAATTTCTCGTTATAATTGTAAAAAAACGTCAATTGAAAAGTTGATGCAAAATGAAAATTTAATCTTTATTATAAATAGGACTGTTTTACCAACTAAATGCTACTTTTCTAAACTGCCGCTTTGGGCGCTGTATTACGGCCGGAACTTGTTCCCTTTCCACCTAGCCATCTGCCTTGCGCCGCCATCTTGAAGGCAAATATCATTTGAAATATGCTGATTTTTAAGATTAGCAGAACCATAGAAAACAATAAAATAATTCAAAACTTGGACCACATCCGAATTCCTTATCACATAAACCTCCCATCTACCAAGTTTCATCCCGAAATCCGTTTTTTTGGAAGAGACAAACGAAAACCAAAAATGCATTATTGACCCGCGCTTTTGACGTCATTCTCTATCACATGCCCTTAACAGGAATCTTTTTTAAAACCACACTAAAAAATGATAAGTAAAAAGGTTCTACCAGCTGTCCAAATGTTATAAATTCCTTCTAATTTTCGTTTTAGTAAATATAGTCTCAACTACTTAGAATATTTTTCGCTTTCTAAATACGTGAAAGGGTCTTCAGCTGTGACAATGTATTTGCGATTTTACGTGTATGGATAATCGACAAGTTTATAAATTATCCCCTTATTTAATCTTAAGTATAATATTTTCAATTCTTTCAACGTTCCGACGAACTATATCCAAACCCCGAATTGACTTTTAAATCAAATTCATTATTCAAACTATTCATCAACACTACATTGTCCTCAATACATTTTTCTTTCTTTATTTCTAGTATCTTACACAGCTAATGAATACAAATATCAGACACTCCAGCTGCGCCTTCTTCAAATTTTCCATTTGGGATTCGACTGAAAAATCAACGGGAATAGTCATTTTTCCGGATTTAATAATGATACCGAATTTGTATTAATGCAAAATTAATCTCCAACGAGTTAACCAAGCATTTTTAAAATCAGTCGAATTAACAAAAGCCAATGCTTTTCAGTCGGTGGTAATATCAAAATGCTGTTGAATCAAAAAAGTACGCAACTTTACAATGCAGGGAACAACGGTCAACATTTATTATTTAGAAACCTAGCATTCATATTCTGCCTTTTGTAGTCCACGACTATCGTGTCGAAAACAATTTGTAAAATTTTGTTTTATTTCAGAGAAAGCTTGTTGATGTTCCACGGTCCAAATCCGCGGTGAATTTTTTTTCAATATGACGCGGCACCATTATTTTGAGTTCTTCAATCTTCACCTCTAAAAAGCCAGGATTTTTACAAGGGTTTATTTAAGACCTCCAGTCAGAACAATCACAATATTAACCATCTAGAAATTTTATATTTCACCATTACTGAACAGATATCGATAAAACAACTCAAAGAGTCAAGTAACCTTGATTCCACTATCAATTAAGATGAAAATCGGAACACCAAATATTTTCGCAATAATATGAAGGGTTTTCTGGGAAGCATCCGGCTTTTCTTTATTTATTTTTTTTTCACTGTACATATACTGCTTCAGTAGGTCCTCTACCAAATTGCAAACCACAGAGTACTTCGTCAAAATGCCTAACATATTACTTAATTGATATAATTAATATTATATCATTTGATTTTCTAAATATTCTACTAATGATCCTTCTTTTTAATATATATATGTATATTACAAGAGTTTTTAATCGCACTTGAATGTGTATGAAAAATAATACCTAAAAAAGTACCTTAAAATCATTAATAGGCTATGGTTGTTGTTTCAAACCATATCAAAAAACTGTTTTACTAGATACATAATCGCAAAATGCATATATAAATAGACATGAAACTGTAAATTATTATATATTAAATTTTTGTGTACTTAATAAGTATGATACTTTTTTAGCTAATTGTTTATGCTTATGGTCTATTATTATATTAACAAAGCTTGTATGTTACAGGGGCATTAAAGCAAAATTTTGTAACACAGTTACATGGCTGAAAGTACTTTACATACTATTTAACCTGTAAATATGTAAATATTGTAAATACATGCCATGCACAAGACATCTCAATACTAAGTTTGCGTAGAAAGATAAACAATACTTCAATTAAACGTTCTTCATTTTTAAAAGATATCATATACTTCTTGAATCTGTTCACTTCATCAACAAAATGTTTTAAAAAAATAATCAATTGTTTGTAATTTACTTTCTCAAAAGCAAACAAAAACGACAATTAATTTACCTGTTCTAACAGAAATGGGTAATTCATTTTACAATATACATAAAAGTTGTTAAATTTATGTACACTTATTTTCAAAAAGAGGCTTTTTATTTTTATTGAAAGTCACACACAAATAAGAATTCTTATCCTTATGAATTAAGTCTAATAGAACAACACTGCAAAGTTATAAATCATTTCTCAAATTCCCAAAACTTTATAACTAGTCATACATGAAGGTCTGGTGACCAGCCTTAAAATAGAATTCCTTCAGCTTAACAAATAACAAAATACTATTAAATATCTTAAATATCTTACATAATTACGCTTTCTTCTATATATTTTCTATTCTTATGTAATAATTTATCCTTACAAAAAACATTATGTAGAATTATGTTCAAAAGAAATTAACATGTAATGTTGTACACTTAATAAAAAATTTTCTTTCCAGAAAGTTATTTAGTCATTTTTGTACTTTTCAAATATTTTAAATATATAAAAGGTCCAATTTTTATTAATACACAATAAAAAAGTAAAAAACAAACTAAAGGAAAAATTCTGTAACATTTTGAAATTACATGCAAACATGAACGCTACAATAAGATTAAAAAGGATCGTTAAACATCTAGCATTATATGCACGGCTAATATTGCATTAAAGTTTACGGTACAATATCCAAGATTTAAATTTATAAATTTTAAGCTTTTACTTATAAGTTTTCTCCAGAAATATTTCTGTTAACCATAAAATTCAAAGTCTAAAATCATAAAAAAAATCCATAAAGAACTTTCCATAAATCAAAAAATATAAAGTTCAAAATCCTTTTAAAAAACCAGCGTAGGAATCCGCCAGAAATATTTCTGTTAACCATAAAATTAAAAGTTTTAAATCCTTATCAAAATCCATAAGAAACTTTCCATTATATAAAAAAATACAAAGTTCAAAATCCTCTAAACAATCTGCGTCAAAATCTTTGCAAAAATCCATAAAGAAAATTCCATAAAAATAAAAAAAACCCAGTTATAAATCCTCGTGAAATTCTGCGTTGAAATCCATTATTAATTTGCTATTGAATTCTTGTGGAAATCAGCAATGGAATCCTCCAGAAACATTTTTAATATCCATAAAATTCAAAGTCTAAAATCATTATAAAAAAACCATGAAGAACTTCCCATCAATCAAAAAATACAAAGTTTAAAATTCTTAAAAATCAGCAACGAAATCCTCGTGAAATTCTGCGTTAAAATCATTGTTAAAATCAGCTTAGGAATCCACCAGAAACATTCCTGTCAACCTCAAAATCCAAAGTTTAAAATCCACATCGAAATCCATGAGAAACTTTCATTAAATAAAAAAATACAAATTTCGAAATCCTCTAAAAATTCCGCGACAAAATCTTTGCAGAAATCTAAGAGAAACATCCCATGAGAATAAAAAAATACAAAGTTATAAATCCTCGTGAATTTCTGCGTTGAAATCCGTGAGCAATTCCTTGTTGAAATCCTGGTAAAAATTAACAGGGAATCCCACAGAAACATTCCTGTTAACTACTAAATTCCAAGTTTATAATCCACATCGATATTCATGAGATACTTTCCATGAATAAAAAAAATACAAAGTTCAAAATTCTCTTAAAAATCCGCGTAGAAATCCTTGTGAAATTCACCATTGAAATTCATGAGTAATTTCGAATTGAAATCCTCCTAAAAAATTGTGTAGAATATCCCTTAGGAACATTTCTGTTAACTATAAAACTTATGTCTAAAATCCTCATAGAATTCCATGAGGAACTTTTTATTAATCAAAAAATACAATGTTCGAAATCCTCTAAAAAATCCGCGTCAAAATCGTTGCAGAAATACATGAGGAACATCCCATGAAAATAAAAGAAACAAAGTTATATATCCTCGTGAAAGTCCGAGTAGAAATCTGTGAGTAATTAACGTTGAAATTCTTGTGGAAATTTGCATGGGAATCTTCCAGAAACTTTTCTATTAACCATAAAATTCCAAGTCTAAAGTCCTCATAGAAATCCATGAGGAACTTCTCATGAATACAAAAAATACAATGTTCAAAATCCTCTTGAAGTCCGCGCAGAAATCTATGAGGACCTTTCTCTTAAAAAAAAGATAATTTTATAATTTTTATAAAAATGTATGAAGAAAATCCCTTGGAATTCAGTTTTCTTCTTGTCAACGTTCGGTGCAAGAAGTTTCTTGTTCACATCAAGTAACCCTTCGGTCTTCGGCCTCCTTCGATCATCGTAATACTCGTCGCTTGTTGTGAGTTTATATTAGAAGCTTGACTTTTTACTGTCGTATTAGTGTGTTTCTGTAGAACGATTGTGAACGTGACAGTTTTACATTCGGGAAACATAAACTAAATCAGTGTCTACAAAGTCACAACCGTTTGGAACTCCATGTTGCAAAAAGCAACACTGTGTCAACTACCAATAAGCGGGTTTTGTCATCGACAATCATCCGTTTCATCTCAACCAATAAAATTGGCCCCTTTCTTTTCAAGAAAAGGTATTATGTACGTAATTTCATCATTTATCAATCTAGAAACAGTTCAAATCACCTGACGAAACTTATCAAACCTTATTGTAATGCTCTCAATTCATTAAATTACTATTTTATTCAAAAGGAACTAACATTAAACCAAAACATTTAATAAAATCTTTGTTTATTTATTCAAACCTTATTAAAGTTTAGTATTGCTTATTTATCTTTAATGCACATTCAAATAATTGAACAATTGACAAAAACGCCCCCCATAGGAGCGATAGAGAGCAACGGACACACATAAAAATAAATGGTCAAGCTTTACCAACTCGACTTAATCAGCCTACCATTCCTCCAGTTATTTGTTTTAACTTGTTTTTAATTAATATCTAATCACGCCTTTCGCTTGGGGTGTAACACTAGAACGCAAAGTAACAAGTTCTAGAACCATCAGACCATGCGCTGGTTAGTAATTCACGGTTCGTCGGAAGTCTGTTTTTAAAAAATTAGCAGCTAGCTCCGATTTTTTTGTTTTGAATGATAGTTTGGGATGCATTTTCAGAAACTGGTTTATTATTTACCTAAAATATTTAGGTTCAAATTCGTACTGGATTTCCTTCCTTGCCCCAAACTCAAGTACAAAGTTCATGAATATTTAAGAAATTATTTTTTTCCGTGTATAACCTTGTACCAATGGGAAATTTACATCTGGCATAGTAAGAGCCCAGTACAGGCAATACGGGCAAGATGCGGGCAATACATACATGCGCAGTAATGTTTAAATAAAAGATACATACACATTTATTTCTTAAATATCAAATTTATGCTCAATAATGTTACAAGCACTAAATAAATGCGTAATGGTGTTGCCCGTACTGGCTCAGTACAGAAATTTCCCCTTGGGGTATTACACACCCAATCTTAGTGTTGCGGACATAAAAAACGTAAGAACTTTATTATTATAAATAAATAAATTATGATCAACTTTTATTCTATCATTAAAACTGCATAAAAAATATCAAAATTTCTAAATATTGTATTACATTTGCGTTATTATTAATGTTATACGTTCAAATACCTTCCCAGGATTTGCATTCAGTTGACTTAGAAGAATTTAAGCACGGCGGTACAAATATCACTGCTTTTCGACTAGTAGACCCTGAAAGAACACAAAAAGTTGTCCTGGACTGGATATACGGAGAGCAGCGGTATGACAGAAAGCTTGAGTTAGGACAAAATACCAATAAGGTAAAGTATATATGTTTATATTATATATTTGAAATAATTCGCAAGTTCCATTCCTTTATTAGGGTTCCGTACACCTTCGGTGTTCGGCGGAACCCTTATATCGAGACTCGTGCGTCCGTAGCCAAAAAACATACCCCCCCCCCCCTTAACTTCTAAACTATTTGACCTAGAAGTCTAAAACTTAATATAAATATGTATTTTTACGTGTAGATTACACAAAAAATATGGAGAACATGATCTGGATTGATGGCCATAGCGTTGTCAAAGAGAAACTGCAAATTTTCGAAAAGAAAGTTTTTTCCCTCTAACTTTGACATTATTTGAGCTAAAGGGTAAAAATTAGGTACACTCGTGTATTTTTGCATGCAGATTATGAAAAAATTATATTTGGAATTAAAATTAAGTATTATGCGGTCACAAAAAAAAAATTCAAAAAATGACCAAAAAGAGGGTTGGACTCCTATGCTAGAGCTCACACTAAATGTCCTACAGTAGACCTTGAACCAATAAAATTTGTATTTGTATACTCAAGAGTTTAAAATAAAGATATAAAACGTAATTGAATATTGTTATCACATTTTTTTTAATTGAAAAATTGTAAAAAAAAAATGTTAATCTTATACAAAGGTTTATGAAGGCAGTCACATGACCTATTTGTAATGCTGTTATATGCCCTGGAACACAATAAATATTTCAGTGCCTCTTCTAAAAAAAATTTCATTTTATTTATATGAAATACAAGCCTGTGCCCTTAAGCAAATGTTTCAGGTACTTTAAGGTATAAGTTTTTTCATAATATAAACGTTTTAATTATTGCTCATAATCTGTACCTAAAAATATATAAACGTACCAAATTTTAGCCCTTTAGCTCAAATAATGTCAAAGTTAAGGGGGAAAAACTATGTTTTTGAAAACTTGCAGATTTTCTTTGACACTGGATTGCACCAACTTGCAGCTTTATGTTTGTTAATAAACAAAATACATATACTTCGTATGTGTACGAAAACCTAGGTTTTCGTACAGGTGTAACTCGTACTTGCTCTAATATGTTTTCTGTCCACACTGTCTTTAAGTATAGCAAGTAGCTTTCAGAGGAAGTACGTGTGAGTTTGTATTTAGAGCAATCTTTCAAAACAAAAGTAAACTTGTAATAAAAGTTTACAAGGTTTAGAAAGGGAAAGGTTATAATTTAATTTTTTTAACCCTTGAAAAAAATTTGAAGGACGAGAGGGTTGGGTTCTTTGTATTAGCGAATCTGAGTTCTGGATAATTTAGCATAAAAAATTTACGAACGTGGATACAAAAAAAAATATTAATATAATTAAATTAAGAAATTCAACTCACTAGATTGCTCAAATCGTTTATTTAATTTAAATCAATGCACTGAGAAAAAATTTTGTTTGAATCAAACATAATATGTTTAAATTTACAAACATAATATTTAAATTTAATTTCGCTTTGTTATACAGTCAAACATAATTAAGTTTGATTAAAACAAATTTTGTGGTTGATCATCTATGTTTGATTTAAACATATTTTTTGTTTGTTACAAACAAATATTTCATTTACTTTAAACAAAATGTAATTTTTATTTTAAAACAATTAAATTTTATTTTAAATAAAATAAAATGTTATCTTTATCTTATTATTCTTTTATTTTTAACACAAAATTTTTTTATTTTAAACACACAATATGTTCCGTGATAGTTTAATTTTTGTTTCTTGCTTTTATGTAAAGCATCCTTTACGTTTGAGATTACTTCAAGTGTTAATATATAAACTGCGAAAAACCGAAAAAACTTACACTTTTCATTAACTGAACACAATATTGTGGAAATGTGTAACTTTGAATCACTCTAATTTACAAGAAAAATGCACGAAAGAAACAATATGTTTAGTAAACTCACTTGTACACAAAAGATTCAATCACTTCACATATACCTCAATTTTCTGTAAAATAATAACACTTGGACATTAATTTAATCACTTTAATAAAAACAAAAGTAAGATTGCAAACATTTTTCGACAAAAATGGATAAACACGCGTAATCACTAGCAACCACGCGAACATGTTCGACCGGAAGAGTAAACTAACGTCAGAACAGTAACGACGCCATATTGAATGCGCAGATTCAATATGTTTGTATCAAACATAAAATATATTTCTTTCAAGTATAAAATATATTGCAATCAAAACTAAATATATTTCTAATATATTGAAATTGAACTTAAAAACATTATTCATTCAATCAAAACTATTCAAACAAATACTTATATTTAAATCAAGAAAATATTATTCTCAGTGTGTTTAATGTGATATACAGTAAGGTCAAATTCATATCAGACATAGGCATTACCATAGAAAGCAAAATTTTCCTGTAAAATGCAACCGACTTGCACGAAAAAATGTCGAATAGATGTTTAACAGGGATTTGCGCATGCTCAGTGGTGAAATTGCATTAAGAATCGAAATGCAAAGTCGCAGCCTCAAAAAAGCCATGTCGCCTCTAAAATAAAATGTCACATCAGTTATTAAATGATTAAAAATTAATTAAATTATTAAAGTTATTAAAAAAAATAATTCTCATATTGAGAGAAGTGGCGATAGAAGAGATAGTGATAATTTGTGTGATTGTAAAAGGTGCTAAAATGTTAAAAATGTAGTTTGCCGGTAAATTGAGGTTATGGCAGTTTGTTTACAAATTGTCGTAACTAATTTAAAATTAAAAAAATGAAATAAAAAAGTGTTTTAAAGTGCCAAAAAGACAAATAATAGAAAAGGAATAAAAAGAAGGAAGAATTTTATGTTACACGTAAGTATTCTTTTAAATAATTAGATAAGATTTGTGAAAACAGAAGTATAATCTTCCAGTTGAATTTTAGATTGATATCACAAGAATAAAATCAAAACAAATGAATTTAATGTATTTAATAATGATAAACAAACTGGTAAATTTAAAAAATATAAATAACAATCGACCATAGTTGCAGGAATGTGAAGAAATACTGACGTTTTGGTTGTTTTACAGGAAGAAAGCAGAAGCAAAGAAAGGACAAGGAAATTGTTTTATGAAAAGAAACAATAAATTGAAAAAAGCATAAATTGCTACTAATGCCTAAAAATATGAATAAAGTAAGATAATTCCAATTATTAACAATTTTTAAAAAAATAGTAACAATTTTTATATTTTCAGAGTACCTCGGGAAACTCAAGAACAGAAAAAGCAACGTCTACAAAACAATTCTATGGAAAAATCTATCTCAACAGGTGTCTTAAAATTTGAAAACTCGAAACAACCGGATCTTCAGACCTAAAATCATGGCTCAGTAATTTAGAGAGAAATGCGAATGAAAATGATAAAATTATTATCAAATTAAAATGGCCGAATATTTTCTAAAATATCAAAAGTCATCAAATAATTCGAAAATCTACATTATTGTAAGTTGAAAAAATCTGTTATACTTTTAAATTGATAAAATTCTAATTTTATAATAGAATTTGCTACATATTTTTTAAAATAATAAAAATTATCAGGAAATACGAAACCTGATTAACTGCCTTTTCGAAAAATCTGTTTCAGAATTTAAAAAGTTTTAAATTTAAATTGTTAGCGATATGAAATTATATTTTATCTAAAAATAAAAAAGAAACCGATAAAAAATTTTAAATTGTTACATGTAGATTTCTTGCGGCACTAAATTATACGAAATGGATAAGGATCAAAATGTAACTGGTTATTGAATGAAATTTTAAAATCTTTTTAAAATTCTTTACAATTACGAGAAAAATTAAATATTTGAATTATTTCTCTTTTCGAGAAAATCTGTTTTATAATTTAAAAATTGTTGAATTAAAAAATTTTGCGAAATTGGATTGTAAAGCGTAGACTACTAAAACAGCTAGGCTGGTTATTTAATTCAATTTTTTAAATTTTTGATAAATTATCTGAAAAATTAGACAAATCGATAATCTCAAAATCGAAAAAAAAACCGATTAAATATTTAAAAATGTTAAATTTAAATTTTTTTGCCACATTTAATTATACGAAATGAATTAGGATTAAATTGCGACTGGTTATTAAATGAAATTTTAAAATTTTTGATAAATTATTTGAAAAAAAAAAAGAAATATGGATAGTCTCAAAATCGAAAAAAAACCGATTAAATAATCAAAATTGTTAAATTTAGATTTATTTGCCACATTTAATTATACCAAATGAATTAAGATTGAATTGCGACTGGTTATTAAATGAAATTTTAAAATTTTTGATCAATTATCTGAAAAAACCAGAAATATCGATACTCTCAGAATCGAAAAAAAAAACCGATTAAATATTAAAATTGTTAAATTTAGATTTTTTTACCACATTTAATTATACGAAATGAATGAAGATTGAATTGTGACTGGTTATTAAATGAAATTTTAAAATTTTTGATAAATGAGCTGAAAAAACCAGAAATATCGATAATCTCAAAATCAAGAAAAAACGACTAAATATTTAAAATTGTTAAATCTAGATTTATTTGCCACGATTAATTATACGAAATGAATTAAGATTTAATTGCGACTGGTTATTGAATGAAATGTTACAATTTTTGATAAATTGTCTGAAAAACCAAAAATATCGTTAATCTCAAAATCGAAAAAAAACCGACTAAATATTTAAAATTGTTAAATCTAGATTTTCTTGCAACATTTAATAATACGAAATAAATTAAGATTGAATTGCGACTGGTTATTAAATGAAATTTTAAAATTTTTGTTAAATTATCTGAAAAAACCAGAAATATCGATAATTTCAAAATCGAAAAAAAACCGACTAAATATTTAAAATTGTTAAATCTAGATTTTCTTGCAACATTTAATTATACGAAACAAATTAAGATTGAATTGCGACTGGTTATTAAATGAAATTTTAAAATTTTTGATAAAATATCTGAAAAAACCAAGAATATCGATAATCTCAAAATCGAAAAAAACCAATTAAAAATTAACAATTATTAAATTTGGATTTTTTTGTAACACTTATTTATACTAAATGTTTTGAGATTGCATTGCGACTGGTTGTTGAATGAAATTTAAAAATTTTTTATAAATTATCTGAAAAAACCACTAATATCGATAATCTCAAAATAAAAAAAAAAACGACTTAATATTTAAAATTGGCAAATTTAGATTTATTTGCCACGATTAATTATACGAAATGAATTAAGATTTAATTGCGACTGGTTATTGAATGAAATTTTTCAATTTTTGATAAATTGTCTGAAAAACCAAAAATATCGATAATCTCAAAATCGAAAAAAAACCGACTAAATATTTAAAATTGTTAAATCTAGATTTTCTTGCAACATTTAATAATACGAAACAAATTAAGTTTGAATTGCGACTGGTTATTAAATGAAATTTTAAAATTTTTGATTAATTATCTAAAAAAAACCAGAAATATCGATAATCTCAAAATCGAAAAAAAAACGATTAAATATTAAAATTGTTAAATTTAGATTTTTTATCACATTTAATTATACGAAATAAATGAAGATTGAATTGCGACTGGTTATTGAATGAAATTTTAAAATTTTTGATAAATGAGCTGAAAAAACCAGAAATATCGATAATCTCAAAATCGAAAAAAAAAAAGATTAAATATTAAAATTGTTAAATTTAGATTTTTTACCACATTTAATTATACGAAATGAATGAAGATTGAATTGCGAATGGTTATTGAATGAAATTTTAAAATTTTTGATAAATTATCTGAAAAAACCAGAAATATCGATAATCTCAAAATCAAGAAAAAACGACTAAATATTTAAAATTGTTAAATCTAGATTTATTTGCCACGATTAATTATACGAAATGAATTAAGATTTAATTGCGACTGGTTATTAAATGAAATTTTAAAATTTTTGATCAATTATCTGAAAAAACCAGAAATATCGATACTCTCAGAATCGAAAAAAAAAACCGATTAAATATTAAAATTGTTAAATTTAGATTTTTTTACCACATTTAATTATACGAAATGAATGAAGATTGAATTGTGACTGGTTATTAAATGAAATTTTAAAATTTTTGATAAATGAGCTGAAAAAACCAGAAATATCGATAATCTCAAAATCAAGAAAAAACGACTAAATATTTAAAATTGTTAAATCTAGATTTATTTGCCACGATTAATTATACGAAATGAATTAAGATTTAATTGCGACTGGTTATTGAATGAAATGTTACAATTTTTGATAAATTGTCTGAAAAACCAAAAATATCGTTAATCTCAAAATCGAAAAAAAACCGACTAAATATTTAAAATTGTTAAATCTAGATTTTCTTGCAACATTTAATAATACGAAATAAATTAAGATTGAATTGCGACTGGTTATTAAATGAAATTTTAAAATTTTTGTTAAATTATCTGAAAAAACCAGAAATATCGATAATTTCAAAATCGAAAAAAAACCGACTAAATATTTAAAATTGTTAAATCTAGATTTTCTTGCAACATTTAATTATACGAAACAAATTAAGATTGAATTGCGACTGGTTATTAAATGAAATTTTAAAATTTTTGATAAAATATCTGAAAAAACCAAGAATATCGATAATCTCAAAATCGAAAAAAACCAATTAAAAATTAACAATTATTAAATTTGGATTTTTTTGTAACACTTATTTATACTAAATGTTTTGAGATTGCATTGCGACTGGTTGTTGAATGAAATTTAAAAATTTTTTATAAATTATCTGAAAAAACCACTAATATCGATAATCTCAAAATAAAAAAAAAAACGACTTAATATTTAAAATTGGCAAATTTAGATTTATTTGCCACGATTAATTATACGAAATGAATTAAGATTTAATTGCGACTGGTTATTGAATGAAATTTTTCAATTTTTGATAAATTGTCTGAAAAACCAAAAATATCGATAATCTCAAAATCGAAAAAAAACCGACTAAATATTTAAAATTGTTAAATCTAGATTTTCTTGCAACTTTTAATAATACAAAACAAATTAAGTTTGAATTGCGACTGGTTATTAAATGAAATTTTAAAATTTTTGATTAATTATCTAAAAAAAACAAGAAATATCGATAATCTCAAAATCGAAAAAAAAACGATTAAATATTAAAATTGTTAAATTTAGATTTTTTATCACATTTAATTATACGAAATAAATGAAGATTGAATTGCGACTGGTTATTGAATGAAATTTTAAAATTTTTGATAAATGAGCTGAAAAAACCAGAAATATCGATAATCTCAAAATCGAAAAAAAAACAGATTAAATATTAAAATTGTTAAATTTAGATTTTTTACCACATTTAATTATACGAAATGAATGAAGATTGAATTGCGAATGGTTATTGAATGAAATTTTAAAATTTTTGATAAATTATCTGAAAAAACCAGAAATATCGATAATCTCAAAATCAAGAAAAAACGACTAAATATTTAAAATTGTTAAATCTAGATTTATTTGCCACGATTAATTATACGAAATGAATTAAGATTTAATTGCGACTGGTTATTGAATGAAATGTTACAATTTTTGATAAATTGTCTGAAAAACCAAAAATATCGTTAATCTCAAAATCGAAAAAAAACCGACTAAATATTTAAAATTGTTAAATCTAGATTTTCTTGCAACATTTAATAATACGAAATAAATTAAGATTGAATTGCGACTGGTTATTAAATGAAATTTTAAAATTTTTGTTAAATTATCTGAAAAAACCAGAAATATCGATAATTTCAAAATCGAAAAAAAACCGACTAAATATTTAAAATTGTTAAATCTAGATTTTCTTGCAACATTTAATAATACGAAATAAATTAAGATTGAATTGCGACTGGTTATTAAATGAAATTTTAAAATTTTTGTTAAATTATCTGAAAAAACCAGAAATATCGATAATTTCAAAATCGAAAAAAAACCGACTAAATATTTAAAATTGTTAAATCTAGATTTTCTTGCAACATTTAATTATACGAAACAAATTAAGATTGAATTGCGACTGGTTATTAAATGAAATTTTAAAATTTTTGATCAATTATCTGAAAAAACCAGAAATATCGATACTCTCAAAATCGAAAAAAAAAACCGATTAAATATTAAAATTGTTAAATTTAGATTTTTTTACCACATTTAATTATACGAAATGAATGAAGATTGAATTGTGACTGGTTATTAAATGAAATTTTAAAATTTTTGATAAAATATCTGAAAAAACCAGGAATATCGATAATCTCAAAATCGAAAAAAACCAATTAAAAATTAACAATTATTAAATTTGGATTTTTTTGTAACACTTATTTATACTAAATGTTTTAAGATTGCATTGCGACTGGTTGTTGAATGAAATTTAAAAATTTTTTATAAATTATCTGAAAAAACCACTAATATCGATAATCTCAAAATAAAAAAAAAACGACTTAATATTTAAAATTGGCAAATTTAGATTTATTTGCCACGATTAATTATACGAAATGAATTAAGATTTAATTGCGACTGGTTATTGAATGAAATTTTTCAATTTTTGATAAATTGTCTGAAAAACCAAAAATATCGATAATCTCAAAATCGAAAAAAAACCTACTAAATATTTAAAATTGTTAAATCTAGATTTTCTTGCAACATTTAATAATACGAAACAAATTAAGTTTGAATTGCGACTGGTTATTAAATGAAATTTTAAAATTTTTGATTAATTATCTAAAAAAAACCAGAAATATCGATAATCTCAAAATCGAAAAAAAAACGATTAAATATTAAAATTGTTAAATTTAGATTTTTTATCACATTTAATTATACGAAATAAATGAAGATTGAATTGCGACTGGTTATTGAATGAAATGTTACAATTTTTGATAAATTGTCTGAAAAACCAAAAATATCGTTAATCTCAAAATCGAAAAAAAACCGACTAAATATTTAAAATTGTTAAATCTAGATTTTCTTGCAACATTTAATAATACGAAATAAATTAAGATTGAATTGCGACTGGTTATTAAATGAAATTTTAAAATTTTTGTTAAATTATCTGAAAAAACCAGAAATATCGATAATTTCAAAATCGAAAAAAAACCGACTAAATATTTAAAATTGTTAAATCTAGATTTTCTTGCAACATTTAATAATACGAAATAAATTAAGATTGAATTGCGACTGGTTATTAAATGAAATTTTAAAATTTTTGTTAAATTATCTGAAAAAACCAGAAATATCGATAATTTCAAAATCGAAAAAAAACCGACTAAATATTTAAAATTGTTAAATCTAGATTTTCTTGCAACATTTAATTATACGAAACAAATTAAGATTGAATTGCGACTGGTTATTAAATGAAATTTTAAAATTTTTGATCAATTATCTGAAAAAACCAGAAATATCGATACTCTCAAAATCGAAAAAAAAACCGATTAAATATTAAAATTGTTAAATTTAGATTTTTTTACCACATTTAATTATACGAAATGAATGAAGATTGAATTGTGACTGGTTATTAAATGAAATTTTAAAATTTTTGATAAAATATCTGAAAAAACCAAGAATATCGATAATCTCAAAATCGAAAAAAACCAATTAAAAATTAACAATTATTAAATTTGGATTTTTTTGTAACACTTATTTATACTAAATGTTTTGAGATTGCATTGCGACTGGTTGTTGAATGAAATTTAAAAATTTTTTATAAATTATCTGAAAAAACCACTAATATCGATAATCTCAAAATAAAAAAAAAAACGACTTAATATTTAAAATTGGCAAATTTAGATTTATTTGCCACGATTAATTATACGAAATGAATTAAGATTTAATTGCGACTGGTTATTGAATGAAATTTTTCAATTTTTGATAAATTGTCTGAAAAACCAAAAATATCGATAATCTCAAAATCGAAAAAAAACCGACTAAATATTTAAAATTGTTAAATCTAGATTTTCTTGCAACATTTAATAATACGAAATAAATTAAGATTGAATTGCGACTGGTTATTAAATGAAATTTTAAAATTTTTGATCAATTATCTGAAAAAACCAGAAATATCGATACTCTCAAAATCGAAAAAAAAAACCGATTAAATATTAAAATTGTTAAATTTAGATTTTTTTACCACATTTAATTATACGAAATGAATGAAGATTGAATTGTGACTGGTTATTAAATAAAAATTTTAAAATTTTTGATAAAATATCTGAAAAAACCAAGAATATCGATAATCTCAAAATCGAAAAAAACCAATTAAAAATTAACAATTATTAAATTTGGATTTTTTTGTAACACTTATTTATACTAAATGTTTTAAGATTGCATTGCGACTGGTTGTTGAATGAAATTTAAAAATTTTTTATAAATTATCTGAAAAAACCACTAATATCGATAATCTCAAAATGAGGCGCATGAATATTCCCTAAATCTCATTTAGCATAAATCCCATTAAGCCTAAAATCAAAAAGCCTAAAATGCATTCAGCCAAAATTCCATTTAACCTAAATTGACTTTAACCTAAATTTCATTTAACCTAAATCGCGTTTAACTTAAATTCCATTAAACCTAAATTTCATTTTACCTAAATCCCATTCAATCTAAATTCCATTTAACCTAAATCTCATTTAACCTAAATCTCATTTTACCGAAATTCCATTTAACCTAAATTCCATTTAACCTAAATTCCATTTAACCTAAATCCCATTTAACCTAAATCCTATTTAACCTAAATTCCGTTTAACCTAAATCTCATTTAACCTAAATTCCATTTAACCTAAATCCCATTTAACCTAAAACACATTTAGTATAAATTCCATTTAACCCAAAATGCATTCAGCCTAAATCTCACTACACCTAAATCCCATTTAACCTAAATCTCATTTAACCTAAATTCTACTTAACCTAAATCCCATTTAACCTAAAACGCATTTAGTCTAAATTCCATTTAACCTAAAATGCATTCAGCCTAAATCTCACTTCACCTAAATCCCATTTAACCTAAATCTCATTTAACATAAATTCCACTTAACCTAAATCCCATTGAACCTAAATTCCATTTAACCTAAATCCCATTTAACCTATATTCCATTTAACCTAAAAGGCATTCAGCCTAAATCTCACTTCACCTAAATCCCATTTAACCTAAGTCTCATTTAACCTAAATTCCATTTAACCTCAATCCCATTTAACCTAAAACGCATTTAGTCTAAATTCCATTTAACCTAAAATGCATTCAGCCTAAATCTCACTTCACCTAAATCCCATTTAACCTAAATCTCATTTAACCTAAATTCCACTTAATCTAAATCCCATTTAACCTAAAACGCATTTAGTCTAAATTCCATTTAACCTAAATACCATTTAACCTAAAACGCATTGAGTCTAAATCTCACTTCACCTAAATCCCATTGAACCTAAAATTTTTTTTAATTTAAGAATAAATATAGTTGAATCAAGTAAAGTTTTAGGTTCAATGGGATTTAGATGAAGTGAGATTTAGGCTCAATGCGTTTTAGGTTAAATGGAATTTAGGTTAAATGGAATTTAGACTAAATGCGTTTTAGGTTAAATAGGATTTAGGTTAAGTGAAATTTAGGTTTAATGAGATTTAGGTTAAATGGGATTTAGGTGAAGTGAGATTTAGGCTGAATGCGTTTTAGGTTAAATGGAATTTAGGTTAAATGGGATTTAGGTTAAATGCAATTTAGGTTAAATGGGATTTAGGTTAAGTGGAATTTATGTTAAATGAGATTTAGGTTAAATGGGATTTAGGTGAAGTGAGATTTAGGCTGAATGCATTTTAGGTTAAATGGAATTTAGACTAAATGCGTTTTAGGTTAAATGGGATTTAGGTTATGTGTAATTTAGGTTAAATGAGATTTAGGTTAAACGGAATTTAGGTTAAATGGGATTTAGGCTAAATGCATTTTAGGTTAAATGGAATTTAGACTAAATGCGTTTTAGGTTAAATGGGATTTAGGTTAAGTGGAATTTAGGTTAAATGAGATTTAGGTTAAATGGGATTTAGGTGAAGTGAGATTTAGGCTGAATGCATTTTAGGTTAAATGGAATTTATACTAAATGCGTTTTAGGTTAAATGGGATTTAGGTTAAATGGAATTTAGGTTAAATGAGATTTAGGTTAAACGGAATTTAGGTTAAATGGGATTTAGGTTAAATGGGATTTAGGTTAAATGGAATTTAGGTTAAATGGAATTTAGGTTAAATGGAATTTCGGTAAAATGAGATTTAGGTTAAATGAGATTTAGGTTAAATGGAATTTAGATTGAATGGGATTTAGGTAAAATGAAATTTAGGTTTAATGGAATTTAGGTTAAACGCGATTTAGGTTAAATGAAATTTTGGTTAAATGCAATTTAGGTTAAATGGAATTTTGGCTGAATGCATTTTAGGCTTTTTGATTTTAGGCTTAATGGGATTTAAGCTAAATGAGATTTAGGGAATATTAATGCGCCTCCTCAAAATAAAAAAAAAACGACTTAATATTTAAAATTGGCAAATTTAGATTTATTTGCCACGATTAATTATACGAAATGAATTAAGATTTAATTGCGACTGGTTATTGAATGAAATTTTTCAATTTTTGATAAATTGTCTGAAAAACCAAAAATATCGATAATCTCAAAATCGAAAAAAAACCGACTAAATATTTAAAATTGTTAAATCTAGATTTTCTTGCAACATTTAATAATACGAAACAAATTAAGTTTGAATTGCGACTGGTTATTAAATGAAATTTTAAAATTTTTGATTAATTATCTAAAAAAAACCAGAAATATCGATAATCTCAAAATCGAAAAAAAAACGATTAAATATTAAAATTGTTAAATTTAGATTTTTTATCACACTTAATTATACGAAATAAATGAAGATTGAATTGCGACTGGTTATTGAATGAAATTTTAAAATTTTTGATAAATGAGCTGAAAAAACCAGAAATATCGATAATCTCAAAATCGAAAAAAAAAAAGATTAAATATTAAAATTGTTAAATTTAGATTTTTTACCACATTTAATTATACGAAATGAATGAAGATTGAATTGCGAATGGTTATTGAATGAAATTTTAAAATTTTTGATAAATTATCTGAAAAAACCAGAAATATCGATAATCTCAAAATCAAGAAAAAACGACTAAATATTTAAAATTGTTAAATCTAGATTTATTTGCCACGATTAATTATACGAAATGAATTAAGATTTAATTGCGACTGGTTATTGAATGAAATGTTACAATTTTTGATAAATTGTCTGAAAAACCAAAAATATCGTTAATCTCAAAATCGATAAAAAACCGACTAAATATTTAAAATTGTTAAATCTAGATTTTCTTGCAACATTTAATAATACGAAATAAATTAAGATTGAATTGCGACTGGTTATTAAATGAAATTTTAAAATTTTTGTTAAATTATCTGAAAAAACCAGAAATATCGATAATTTCAAAATCGAAAAAAAACCGACTAAATATTTAAAATTGTTAAATCTAGATTTTCTTGCAACATTTAATAATACGAAATAAATTAAGATTGAATTGCGACTGGTTATTAAATGAAATTTTAAAATTTTTGTTAAATTATCTGAAAAAACCAGAAATATCGATAATTTCAAAATCGAAAAAAAACCGACTAAATATTTAAAATTGTTAAATCTAGATTTTCTTGCAACATTTAATTATACGAAACAAATTAAGATTGAATTGCGACTGGTTATTAAATGAAATTTTAAAATTTTTGATCAATTATCTGAAAAAACCAGAAATATCGATACTCTCAAAATCGAAAAAAAAAACCGATTAAATATTAAAATTGTTAAATTTAGATTTTTTTACCACATTTAATTATACGAAATGAATGAAGATTGAATTGTGACTGGTTATTAAATGAAATTTTAAAATTTTTGATAAAATATCTGAAAAAACCAAGAATATCGATAATCTCAAAATCGAAAAAAACCAATTAAAAATTAACAATTATTAAATTTGGATTTTTTTGTAACACTTATTTATACTAAATGTTTTGAGATTGCATTGCGACTGGTTGTTGAATGAAATTTAAAAATTTTTTATAAATTATCTGAAAAAACCACTAATATCGATAATCTCAAAATAAAAAAAAAAACGACTTAATATTTAAAATTGGCAAATTTAGATTTATTTGCCACGATTAATTATACGAAATGAATTAAGATTTAATTGCGACTGGTTATTGAATGAAATTTTTCAATTTTTGATAAATTGTCTGAAAAACCAAAAATATCGATAATCTCAAAATCGAAAAAAAACCGACTAAATATTTAAAATTGTTAAATCTAGATTTTCTTGCAACATTTAATAATACGAAACAAATTAAGTTTGAATTGCGACTGGTTATTAAATGAAATTTTAAAATTTTTGATTAATTATCTAAAAAAAACCAGAAATATCGATAATCTCAAAATCGAAAAAAAAACGATTAAATATTAAAATTGTTAAATTTAGATTTTTTATCACATTTAATTATACGAAATAAATGAAGATTGAATTGCAACTGGTTATTGAATGAAATTTTAAAATTTTTGATAAATGAGCTGAAAAAACCAGAAATATCGATAATCTCAAAATCGAAAAAAAAAAAGATTAAATATTAAAATTGTTAAATTTAGATTTTTTACCACATTTAATTATACGAAATGAATGAAGATTGAATTGCGAATGGTTATTGAATGAAATTTTAAAATTTTTGATAAATTATCTGAAAAAACCAGAAATATCGATAATCTCAAAATCAAGAAAAAACGACTAAATATTTAAAATTGTTAAATCTAGATTTATTTGCCACGATTAATTATACGAAATGAATTAAGATTTAATTGCGACTGGTTATTGAATGAAATGTTACAATTTTTGATAAATTGTCTGAAAAACCAAAAATATCGATAATCTCAAAATCGAAAAAAACCAATTAAAAATTAACAATTATTAAATTTGGATTTTTTTGTAACACTTATTTATACTAAATGTTTTGAGATTGCATTGCGACTGGTTGTTGAATGAAATTTAAAAATTTTTTATAAATTATCTGAAAAAACCACTAATATCGATAATCTCAAAATAAAAAAAAAAACGACTTAATATTTAAAATTGGCAAATTTAGATTTATTTGCCACGATTAATTATACGAAATGAATTAAGATTTAATTGCGACTGGTTATTGAATGAAATTTTTCAATTTTTGATAAATTGTCTGAAAAACCAAAAATATCGATAATCTCAAAATCGAAAAAAAACCGACTAAATATTTAAAATTGTTAAATCTAGATTTTCTTGCAACATTTAATAATACGAAATAAATTAAGATTGAATTGCGACTGGTTATTAAATGAAATTTTAAAATTTTTGATCAATTATCTGAAAAAACCAGAAATATCGATACTCTCAAAATCGAAAAAAAAAACCGATTAAATATTAAAATTGTTAAATTTAGATTTTTTTACCACATTTAATTATACGAAATGAATGAAGATTGAATTGTGACTGGTTATTAAATGAAATTTTAAAATTTTTGATAAAATATCTGAAAAAACCAAGAATATCGATAATCTCAAAATCGAAAAAAACCAATTAAAAATTAACAATTATTAAATTTGGATTTTTTTGTAACACTTATTTATACTAAATGTTTTGAGATTGCATTGCGACTGGTTGTTGAATGAAATTTAAAAATTTTTTATAAATTATCTGAAAAAACCACTAATATCGATAATCTCAAAATAAAAAAAAAAACGACTTAATATTTAAAATTGGCAAATTTAGATTTATTTGCCACGATTAATTATACGAAATGAATTAAGATTTAATTGCGACTGGTTATTGAATGAAATTTTTCAATTTTTGATAAATTGTCTGAAAAACCAAAAATATCGATAATCTCAAAATCGAAAAAAAACCGACTAAATATTTAAAATTGTTAAATCTAGATTTTCTTGCAACATTTAATAATACGAAACAAATTAAGTTTGAATTGCGACTGGTTATTAAATGAAATTTTAAAATTTTTGATTAATTATCTAAAAAAAACCAGAAATATCGATAATCTCAAAATCGAAAAAAAAACGATTAAATATTAAAATTGTTAAATTTAGATTTTTTATCACATTTAATTATACGAAATAAATGAAGATTGAATTGCGACTGGTTATTGAATGAAATTTTAAAATTTTTGATAAATGAGCTGAAAAAACCAGAAATATCGATAATCTCAAAATCGAAAAAAAAAAAGATTAAATATTAAAATTGTTAAATTTAGATTTTTTACCACATTTAATTATACGAAATGAATGAAGATTGAATTGCGAATGGTTATTGAATGAAATTTTAAAATTTTTGATAAATTATCTGAAAAAACCAGAAATATCGATAATCTCAAAATCAAGAAAAAACGACTAAATATTTAAAATTGTTAAATCTAGATTTATTTGCCACGATTAATTATACGAAATAAATTAAGATTTAATTGCGACTGGTTATTGAATGAAATGTTACAATTTTTGATAAATTGTCTGAAAAACCAAAAATATCGTTAATCTCAAAATCGAAAAAAAACCGACTAAATATTTAAAATTGTTAAATCTAGATTTTCTTGCAACATTTAATAATACGAAATAAATTAAGATTGAATTGCGACTGGTTATTAAATGAAATTTTAAAATTTTTGTTAAATTATCTGAAAAACCAGAAATATCGATAATTTCAAAATCGAAAAAAAACCGACTAAATATTTAAAATTGTTAAATCTAGATTTTCTTGCAACATTTAATAATACGAAATAAATTAAGATTGAATTGCGACTGGTTATTAAATGAAATTTTAAAATTTTTGTTAAATTATCTGAAAAAACCAGAAATATCGATAATTTCAAAATCGAAAAAAAACCGACTAAATATTTAAAATTGTTAAATCTAGATTTTCTTGCAACATTTAATTATACGAAACAAATTAAGATTGAATTGCGACTGGTTATTAAATGAAATTTTAAAATTTTTGATCAATTATCTGAAAAAACCAGAAATATCGATACTCTCAAAATCGAAAAAAAAAACCGATTAAATATTAAAATTGTTAAATTTAGATTTTTTTACCACATTTAATTATACGAAATGAATGAAGATTGAATTGTGACTGGTTATTAAATGAAATTTTAAAATTTTTGATAAAATATCTGAAAAAACCAGGAATATCGATAATCTCAAAATCGAAAAAAACCAATTAAAAATTAACAATTATTAAATTTGGATTTTTTTGTAACACTTATTTATACTAAATGTTTTAAGATTGCATTGCGACTGGTTGTTGAATGAAATTTAAAAATTTTTTATAAATTATCTGAAAAAACCACTAATATCGATAATCTCAAAATAAAAAAAAAAACGACTTAATATTTAAAATTGGCAAATTTAGATTTATTTGCCACGATTAATTATACGAAATGAATTAAGATTTAATTGCGACTGGTTATTGAATGAAATTTTTCAATTTTTGATAAATTGTCTGAAAAACCAAAAATATCGATAATCTCAAAATCGAAAAAAAACCGACTAAATATTTAAAATTGTTAAATCTAGATTTTCTTGCAACTTTTAATAATACAAAACAAATTAAGTTTGAATTGCGACTGGTTATTAAATGAAATTTTAAAATTTTTGTTAAATTATCTGAAAAAACCAGAAATATCGATAATCTCAAAATCAAAAAAAACCAATAAAAAATTTAAAATTATTAAATTTGGATTTTTTTCTCACACTTATTTATACAAAATGGTTTAAGATTGAACTGCGACTGGTTTTTCAATGAAATTTTAAGAATCTTTTAAAAATTCTCTACAATTATCAGAAAAATTAAAAATTGGAATTATTTTTTATTTCTAGAAAATCTGTTTTATAAATTTAAAATTGTTAAATTTAGAAATTTTGCGAAATTGGGTTGTAAAGCGTAGACTACTGAAACAGCGCGACTGGTTATTTAATATAATTTTTAAAATTTTTGATAAATTATCTGAAAAGCCAGAAACATCGATAATCTCAAGAAATGTCCTGTCGAAAATAAATGACTAAAAATTTAAATTTTTTAAATTTAGATTTATTGTTACATTAAATTATTTGAAAAAGATTGCAATCGATGTGCGACTGGTTTTGTAATAAAATTTTAAAAATCATTCGAAAATTTTCTAGAATAACCAGAAAAAAATAAAATTTGAATTATTTGTATTTTTAAGGAAATTTATTTTATAACTTTCAAATTATTTAATTTAGAAATTTTGCGACATTAGGTTTTACATGATAGATTACTAACAAAGCGCGACTGTTTTTAAATTGAATTAGCAAAGATTTCCAAAATTGACCTTTTCAACAAAAGAACCGGTTTTAAAATTAAAAATTGTTAATCTTATATTTTTGCGTTAATTATATTATACCGAATCGATTACAAAATAAGTCCATCTAGTTTTTAATTGAACTTTAGAAATATCTTGTAAATAGTCTAAATTAAGCAGAAAAATCGAAAATCTTAAAAATTGTTTTTTCGATATAGAACGTTTTAAATTTTCAAATTGTTAAATTCAGAACTTTTGCGACAACAAATTATTGTTAATAAATTAAGAATGAAATCAAGTGCTTCTTTAATGGAATTTTCAAAATTCTATTTAGTCTGTGAAATTTATAAAACAAAAAAAATCGAAAATCAGAATTATTCAAATTCTGACCAAATCTACTGTTTCAAATGTAAAAATTAACGAATAGAGAACTTTTACGACAATAAGTTATTATAAATGAATTTAAAACGAAACTAGAATGAATTTTTAATAGATTTTCTAGATATTTTCTAAAATGTAAAAATGATTAGAAAAATAGAAATTATTCACGTTTCGAAAAACTCTGTTTTCAATTTTAAAATTAATGAATTGTGAACATTTGCGATAATAAACTATTGTAAATAAATTAGAAACGAATGTTGAATAAATTTTTAAAAGAATTTGCGGAATATTTCCTAAAAAATCAAATTTGTAAGTAAAATCGAAAATCGGAACTATTTCTCTTTTCGAGAAAATCTGTTATAAATGTTAAAATTGATAAATCAAGACATTTTTCGACAAGAAATTATTGTAAACAAGCTAATAACGAAACTTGAATGAATTTTTAATGTATATTGCAAAATATTTTCTAGGCTATAAAAATGATTAAAAAATTGAAAATCGAAATTGTTCACTTTTCGAGAAAATCTGTTTTAAGATTTTAAAATACACCTGACTCTCTCTATATGCAACTCTTCGGGCTGGGTCCTTCTTTTAGCGAATTGTAAACAAACGCTCGAAACGCATTGTCCTTTGCTACCCCTCTTACGTCTTTCTCCTTACATGCTCAATGCTCAACTCTATTTCCCCTTTCTTCCTATTTGCAGAATGTCATATAGCGAACTTTCATAAAAGGGGCTTTGGTGTAGTTAAATTTCACATGTTTCCGACATACTTCAGAGGCAATAGATTCCGAAAAAACTACGTCTTTTATTTGATTCTATTTGGTACATATTTTGTAAAATGTCTTAAATTACCAGTAAAATCAAAAATATAAAAAATTGCTTTTTGAAAAAATTAACTGTTTTACATTTTAAATTAGATACATTTTACGTTTTTGTAAAATTAAATTATACGAAATAGACAAAGCTCGAAGTCTGACTAATTTTGTAATTAAATTCGCGATAAATTTTCTAAAATGTAAAAAATTATCAGAAAATTTAGAAATTTAAATTTATGCTTTTACGAATTTGTAACATCGACTTTTCCAGAAATTGTAGATCTAGGTTAAGTAATATCTGGCACATTTACTTAAATGATTACTATTAATTATAGCGCAAAGACTAATCATTTATCTTAATTTTAAGATCCTATCTTTATAAGGAGCATATTTTGCACAATTCTGTAATGATTACTTAAAAATAAAATAAAAAACAAAAAAACTCAAAAGTTTGCTTTTTATCTGACAAAAAAAATTGATTTTATATTTTTAAAATTTTTAGTACGACACAACATAATACAAAATACGTAGATAAAAAGTAATTTATCTAAAAATATGTAAAATTGTAGTTATTTGCAGGCCGCAAAAGACGTACAGAAAAATTAAAATAATAGTCTCTTAGGATTTTAACATGTGCCACAGACATGTTCCGGTTCAGACTCGAGTGTTAAAAAAATCCTGGGGGCTAGTAAACATAAGCAAAGGTAGCATGACTAGAGTATCTCAAGGTGGGTTGGCTGGAAAAGGTTAATTGTTAATGATCATCATTGATCATCACTCTAGAGTATTCCAGAGACATGTCCCATACCAGACTCGAGTGATAAAAACATCTTGAGGATAGGTATTTCGAGCAAAGTTAACATGAGTAGAGTATCTTACTCTGGGTTAGCTCGAAAGGGTTAATTGTTTATGATCATCATTGATCATCACTCTCGAGTATTCCAGAGATATGTTTCATACCAGACATGAGTGATAAAAAAATCTTAGAGCTAGGTATTTTGAGCAAAGTTAGCATGAGTAGAGTATCTCACTGTGGGTTGGCAGGAAAGGGTTAATTGTTGATAATCATCATTGATCATCACTCTGGAGTATACTAGAGACATGTTCCATACCAGACATGAGTGATAAAAAAATCTTAGAGCTAGGTATTTTGAGCAAAGTTAGCATGAGTAGAGTATCTCACTGTGGGTTGGCTGGAAAGGGTTAATTGTTGATGATCATCATTGATCATCACTCTGGAGTATTCCAGAGACATGTTCCATACCAGACATTAGTGATAAAACAAACTTAGAGCTAGGTATTTTGAGCAAAGTTAGCATCAATAGAGTATCTCACTGTGGGTTGGCTGGAAAGGGTTAATTGTTGATGATCATCATTGATCATCACTCTGGAGTATTCCAGAGACATGTTCCATACCAGACATTAGTGATAAAAAAATCTTAGAGCTAGGTATTTTGAGCAAAGTGAGCATCAGTAGAGTATCTTAATCTAGTTTGGCTGAAAACTGTTAATTGTTGATGATCATCATTGATCATCACTCTGGAGTATTCCAGAGACATGTTCCATACCAGACATTAGTGATAAAACAAACTTAGAGCTAGGTATTTTGAGCAAAGTTAGCATCAATAGAGTATCTCACTGTGGGTTGGCTGGAAAGGGTTAATTGTTGATGATCATCATTGATCATCACTCTGGAGTATTCCAGAGACATGTTCCATACCAGACATTAGTGATAAAAAAATCTTAGAGCTAGGTATTTTGAGCAAAGTGAGCATCAGTAGAGTATCTTAATCTAGTTTGGCTGAAAACTGTTAATTGTTGATGATTATCATTGATTATCACTCTGGAGTATTCCAGAGACATGTTCCATATCAGACATGAGTGATAAAAAAATCTTAGAGCAAGGCATTTTGAGCAAAGTTAGCATCAGTAGAGTATCTCACTGTGGGTTGGCTGGAAAGGGTTAATTGTTGATGATTATCATTGATTATTACTCTGGAGTATTCCAGAGACATGTTCCATATCAGACATGAGTGATAAAAAAATCTTAGAGCAAGGTATTTTCAGCAAAGTTAGCATCAGTAGAGTATCTCACTGTGGGTTGGCTGGAAAGGGTTAATTGTTGATGATCATCATTGATCATCACTCTGGAGTATTCCAGAGACATGTTCCATACCAGACATTAGTGATAAAAAAATCTTAGAGCTAGGTATTTTGAGCAAAGTTAGCATCAGTAGAGTATCTTAATCTGGTTTGGCTGAAAACTGTTAATTGTTGATGATTATCATTGATTATCACTCTGGAGTATTCCAGAGACATGTTCCATATCAGACATGAGTGATAAAAAAATCTTAGAGCAAGGCATTTTGAGCAAAGTTAGCATCAGTAGAGTATCTCACTGTGGGTTGGCTGGAAAGGGTTAATTGTTGATGATCATCATTGATCATCACTCTGGAGTATTCCAGAGACATGTTCCATACCAGACATTAGTGATAAAAAAATCTTAGAGCTAGGTATTTTCAGCAAAGTTAAAATCAGTAGAGTATCTCACTGTGGGTTGGCTGGAAAGTGTTAATTGTTGATGATCATCATTGATCATCACTCTGGAGTATTCCAGAGACATGTTCCATATCAGACATGAGTGATAAAAAAATCTTAGAGCAAGGCATTTTGAGCAAAGTTAGCATCAGTAGAGTATCTCACTGTGGGTTGGCTGGAAAGGGTTAATTGTTGGTGATCATCATTGATCATCACTCTGGAGTATTCCAGAGACATGTTCCATACCAGACATTAGTGATAAAAAAATCTTAGAGCTAGGTATTTTGAGCAAAGTTAGCAAGAGTAGAGTATCTTACTGTGGGTTGGCTGGAAAGGGTTAATTGTTGATGATCATCATTGATTATCACTCTGGAGTATTCCAGAGACATGTTCCATATCAGACATGAGTGATAAAAAAATCTTAGAGCTAGGTATTTTGAGCAAAGTTAGCATCAGTAGAGTATCTCACTGTGGGTTGGCTGGAAAGGGTTAATTGTTGATGATCATCATTGATTATCACTCTGGAGTATTCCAGAGACATGTTCCATATCAGACATGAGTGATAAAAAAATCTTAGAGCAACGCATTTTGAGCAAAGTTAGCATCAGTAGAGTATCTCACTGTGGGTTGGCTGGAAAGGGTTAATTGTTGGTGATCATCATTGATCGTCACTCTGGAGTATTCCAGAGACATGTTCCATACCAGAAATTAGTGATAAAAAAATCTTAGAGCTAGGTATTTTGAGCAATGTTAGCATCGGAAGAGTATCTCACTGTGGGTTAGCTGGAAAAGGTTAATTGTTGATGATCATCATTGATCATCACTCTGGAGTATTCCAGAGACATGTTCCATACCAGACATTAGTGATAAAAAAATCTTAGAGCTAGGTATTTTGAGCAAAGTTAGCATCAGTAGAGTATCTCACTGTAGGTTGGCTGGAAAGGGTTAATTGTTGATGATCATCATTGATCATCACTCTGAAATATTCCAGAGACATGTCCCATACCAGACATGAGTGATAAAAAAATCTTAGAGCCTGGTATTTTGAGCAAAGTTAGCATGAGTAGAGTATCTCACTGTGGGTTGGCTGGAAAGGGTTAATTGTTGATGATCATCATTGATCATCACTCTGGAGTATTCCAGAGACATGTTCCATACCAGACATTAGTGATAAAAAAATCTTAGAGCTAGGTATTTTCAGCAAAGTTAAAATCAGTAGAGTATCTCACTGTGGGTTGGCTGGAAAGAGTTAATTGTTGATGATCATCATTGATCATCACTCTGGAGTATTTTAGAGACATGTTCCATACCAGACATTAGTGATAAAAAAATCTTAGAGCTAGGTATTTTGAGCAAAGTTAGCATCAGTAGAGTATCTCACTGTGGGTTGGCTGGAAAGGGTTAATTGTTGATGATCATCATTGATCATCACTCTGGAGTATTCCAGAGACATGTTTCATACCAGACATTAGTGATAAAAAAATCTTAGAGCTAGGTATTTTGAGCAAAGTTAGCATCAGTAGAGTATCTCACTGTAGGTTGCCTGGAAAGGGTTAATTGTTGATGATCATCATTGATCATCACTCTGAAATATTCCAGAGACATGTCCCATACCAGACATGAGTGATAAAAAAATCTTAGAGCCAGGTATTTTATGCAAAGTTAGCATGAGTAGAGTATCTCACTGTGGGTTGGCTGGAAAGGGTTAATTGTTGATGATCATCATTGATCATCACTCTGGAGTATTCCAGAGACATGTTCCATATCAGACATGAGTGATAAAAAAATCTTAGAGCCAGGTATTTTATGCAAAGTTAGCATGAGTAGAGTATCTCACTGTGGGTTGGCTGGAAAGGGTTAATTGTTGATGATCATCATTGATCATCACTCTGGAGTATTCCAGAGACATGTTCCATATCAGACATGAGTGATAAAAAAATCTTAGAGCCTGGTATTTTGAGCAAAGTTAGCATGAGTAGAGTATCTCACTGTGGGTTGGCTGGAAAGGGTTAATTGTTGATGATCATCATTGATCATCACTCTGGAGTATTCCAGAGACATGTTCCATACCAGACATTAGTGATAAAAAAATCTTAGAGCTAGGTATTTTCAGCAAAGTTAAAATCAGTAGAGTATCTCACTGTGGGTTGGCTGGAAAGAGTTAATTGTTGATGATCATCATTGATCATCACTCTGGAGTATTTTAGAGACATGTTCCATACCAGACATTAGTGATAAAAAAATCTTAGAGCTAGGTATTTTGAGCAAAGTTAGCATCAGTAGAGTATCTCACTGTAGGTTGGCTGGAAAGGGTTAATTGTTGATGATCATCATTGATCATCACTCTGGAGTATTCCAGAGACATGTTCCATACCAGAAATTAGTGATAAAAAAATCTTAGAGCTAGGTATTTTGAGCAATGTTAGCATCGGAAGAGTATCTCACTGTGGGTTAGCTGGAAAAGGTTAATTGTTGATGATCATCATTGATCATCACTCTGGAGTATTCCAGAGACATGTTCCATACCAGACATTAGTGATAAAAAAATCTTAGAGCTAGGTATTTTGAGCAAAGTTAGCATCAGTAGAGTATCTCACTGTAGGTTGGCTGGAAAGGGTTAATTGTTGATGATCATCATTGATCATCACTCTGAAATATTCCAGAGACATGTCCCATACCAGACATGAGTGATAAAAAAATCTTAGAGCCTGGTATTTTGAGCAAAGTTAGCATGAGTAGAGTATCTCACTGTGGGTTGGCTGGAAAGGGTTAATTGTTGATGATCATCATTGATCATCACTCTGGAGTATTCCAGAGACATGTTCCATACCAGACATTAGTGATAAAAAAATCTTAGAGCTAGGTATTTTCAGCAAAGTTAAAATCAGTAGAGTATCTCACTGTGGGTTGGCTGGAAAGAGTTAATTGTTGATGATCATCATTGATCATCACTCTGGAGTATTTTAGAGACATGTTCCATACCAGACATTAGTGATAAAAAAATCTTAGAGCTAGGTATTTTGAGCAAAGTTAGCATCAGTAGAGTATCTCACTGTGGGTTGGCTGGAAAGGGTTAATTGTTGATGATCATCATTGATCATCACTCTGGAGTATTCCAGAGACATGTTTCATACCAGACATTAGTGATAAAAAAATCTTAGAGCTAGGTATTTTGAGCAAAGTTAGCATCAGTAGAGTATCTCACTGTAGGTTGCCTGGAAAGGGTTAATTGTTGATGATCATCATTGATCATCACTCTGAAATATTCCAGAGACATGTCCCATACCAGACATGAGTGATAAAAAAATCTTAGAGCCAGGTATTTTATGCAAAGTTAGCATGAGTAGAGTATCTCACTGTGGGTTGGCTGGAAAGGGTTAATTGTTGATGATCATCATTGATCATCACTCTGGAGTATTCCAGAGACATGTTCCATACCAGACATTAGTGATAAAAAAATCTTAGAGCTAGGTATTTTCAGCAAAGTTAAAATCAGTAGAGTATCTCACTGTGGGTTGGCTGGAAAGGGTTAATTGTTGATGATCATCATTGATCATCACTCTGGAGTATTTTAGAGACATGTTCCATACCAGACATTAGTGATAAAAAAATCTTAGAGCTAGGTATTTTGAGCAAAGTTAGCATCAGTAGAGTATCTCACTGTGGGTTGGCTGGAAAGGGTTAATTGTTGATGATCATCATTGATCATCACTATGGAGTATTCCAGAGACATATCCCATACCATACTCGAGTGATAAATAAATCTTCAGGCTAGGTATTCTGAGCAAAGTTAGCATGAGTAGAGTATCTCACTCTGGGTTGGCTGGAAAGTGTTAATTGTTGATGATCATCATTGATCATCACTCTGGAGTATTTCAGAGACATGTTCCATACTAGACATGAGTGATAAAAAAATCTTAGAGCCAGGTATTTTGAGCAAAGTAAGCCTAAGTAGAGTATCTCACTGTGGGTTGGCTGGAAAGGGTTAATTGTTGATGATCATCATTAAACATCACTCTGGAGTATTCCAGAGACATGTTCCATACCAGACATTAGTGATAAAAAAATCTGAGAGCTAGGTATTTTGAGCAAAGTTAGCATCAGTAGAGTATCTCACTGTGGGTTGGCTGGAAAGGGTTAATTGTTGATGATCATCATTGATCATCACTCTGGTGTATTCCCGAGACATGTCCCATACCAGACTCGAGTGATAAAAATATCTTGGGGCTAGGTATTTTGAGCAAAGTTAGCATCAGTAGAGTATCTCTCTCTGGGTTGGCTGGAAAGGGTTAATTGTTGATGATCATCATTGATCATTACTCTGGAGTATTCTAGAGACATGTTTCATACCAGACATTAGTGATAAAAAAATCTTAGAGCTAGGTATTTGGAGCAAAGTTAGCATCAGTAGAGTATCTCACTGTGGGTTGGCTGGAAAGGGTTAATTGTGGATGATCATCATTGATCATCACTATGGAGTATTCCAGAGACATGTCCCATACCAGACTCGAGTGATAAAAAAATCTTGAGGCTAGGTATTTTGAGCAAAGTTAGCAAGAGTAGAGTATCTCACTGTGGGTTGGCTGGAAAGGGTTAATTGTTGATGATCATCATTGATCATCACTATGGAGTATTCCAGAGACATGTCCCATACCAGACTCGAGTGATAAAAAAATCTTGAGGCTAGGTATTTTGAGCAAAGTTAGAATCAGTAGAGTATCTCACTGTGGGTTGGCTGGAAAGGGTTAATTGTTGATGATCATCATTGATCATCACTTTGGTGTATTCCCGAGACATGTCCCATACCAGACTCGAGTGATAAAAAAATCTTGGGGCTAGGTATTTTGAGCAAAGTTAGCATCAGTAGAATATCTCTCTCTGGGTTGGCTGGAAAGGGTTAATTGTTGATGATCATCATTGATCATCACTCTGGAGTATTCCAGAGACATGTTCCATACCAGACATTAGTGATAAAAAAATCTTAGAGCTAGGTATTTTGAGCATAGTTAGCATGAGTAGAGTATCTCACTCTGTGTTGGCTGGAAAAGGTTAATTGTTGATGATCATGATTGATCATCATTTTGGAGTATTCCAGAGACATGTTACATACCAGACTCGAGTGATAAGAAAATCTTAGGGCTAGGTATTTTGAGCAAAGTTAGCATCAGTAGAGTATCTCACTGTGGGTTGGCTGGAAAGGGTTAATTGTTGATGATCATCATTGATCATCACTTTGGTGTATTCCCGAGACATGTCCCATACCAGACTCGAGTGATAAAAAAATCTTGGGGCTAGGTATTTTGAGCAAAGTTAGCATCAGTAGAATATCTCTCTCTGGTTTGGCTGGAAACTGTTAATTGTTGATGATTATCATTGATTATCACTCTGGAGTATTCCAGAGACATGTTCCATATCAGACATGAGTGATAAAAAAATCTTAGATCAACGCATTTTGAGCAAAGTTAGCATCAGTAGATTATCTCACTGTGGGCTGGCTGGAAAGGGTTAATTGTTGGTGATCATCATTGATCATCACTCTGGAGTATTCCAGAGACATGTTCCATACCAGACATTAGTGATAAAAAAATCTTAGAGCTAGGTATTTTGAGCAAAGTTAGCATGAGTAGAGTATCTCACTGTGGGTTGGCTGGAAAGGGTTAATTGTTGATGATCATCATTGATCATCACTCTGGAGTATTCCAGAGACATGTTCCATACCAGAAATTAGTGATAAAAAAATCTTAGAGCTAGGTATTTTGAGCAAAGTTAGCATGAGTAGAGTATCTCACTGTGGGTTGGCTGGAAAGGGTTAATTGTTGATGATCATCATTGATCATCACTCTAGAGTATTCCAGAGACATGTTCCATACCAGACATTAGTGATAAAAAAATCTTAGAGCTAGGTATTTTGAGCAAAGTTAGCATGAGTAGAGTATCTCACTGTGGGTTGGCTGGAAAGGGTTAATTGTTGATGATCATCATTGATCATCACTCTGGAGTATTCCAGAGACATGTTCCAAACCAGACATTAGTGATAAAAAAATCTTAGAGCTAGGTATTTTGAGCAAAGTTAGCATCAGTAGAGTATCTTAATCTGGTTTGGCTGGAAACTGTTAATTGTTGATGATTATCATTGATTATCACTCTGGAGTATTCCAGAGACATGTTCCATATCAGACATGAGTGATAAAAAAATCTTAGATCAACGCATTTTGAGCAAAGTTAGCATCAGTAGAGTATCTCACTGTGGGTTGGCTGGAAAGGGTTAATTGTTGGTGATCATCATTGATCATCACTCTGGAGTATTCCAGAGACATGTTCCATACCAGAAATTAGTGATAAAAAAATCTTAGAGCTAGGTATTTTGAGCAAAGTTAGCATCAGTAGAGTATCTCACTGTGGGTTGGCTGGAAAGGGTTAATTGTTGGTGATCATCATTGATCATCACTCTGGAGTATTCCAGAGACATGTTCCAAACCAGACATTAGTGATAAAAAAATCTTAGAGCTAGGTATTTTGAGCAAAGTTAGCATCAGTAGAGTATCTTAATCTGGTTTGGCTGGAAACTGTTAATTGTTGATGATTATCATTGATTATCACTCTGGAGTATTCCAGAGACATGTTCCATATCAGACATGAGTGATAAAAAAATCTTAGATCAAAGCATTTTGAGCAAAGTTAGCATCAGTAGAGTATCTCACTGTGGGTTGGCTGGAAAGGGTTAATTGTTGGTGATCATCATTGATCATCACTCTGGAGTATTCCAGAGACATGTTCCATACCAGAAATTAGTGATAAAAAAATCTTAGAGCTAGGTATTTTGAGCAAAGTTAGCATGAGTAGAGTATCTCACTGTGGGTTGGCTGGAAAGGGTTAATTGTTGATGATCATCATTGATCATCACTCTAGAGTATTCCAGAGACATGTTCCATACCAGACATTAGTGATAAAAAAATCTTAGAGCTAGGTATTTTGAGCAAAGTTAGCATGAGTAGAGTATCTCACTGTGGGTTGGCTGGAAAGGGTTAATTGTTGATGATCATCATTGATCATCACTCTGGAGTATTCCAGAGACATGTTCCAAACCAGACATTAGTGATAAAAAAATCTTAGAGCTAGGTATTTTGAGCAAAGTTAGCATCAGTAGAGTATCTTAATCTGGTTTGGCTGGAAACTGTTAATTGTTGATGATTATCATTGATTATCACTCTGGAGTATTCCAGAGACATGTTCCATATCAGACATGAGTGATAAAAAAATCTTAGATCAACGCATTTTGAGCAAAGTTAGCATCAGTAGAGTATCTCACTGTGGGTTGGCTGGAAAGGGTTAATTTTTTATGATCATCATTGATCATCACTCTTGGGTGTTCGACAGACATGTTTTATTACTGACTTATGTGTTAAAAAAATCTTGAATTTGATGAACCTAATCAAAATTTATATGTCTTAAATCTCCTAAAATGTTGGTGAGAATTGTTTATTTGAAGGTTGTTATCAGCAGTTGGTTAGACGGTACTTTTTTATTCTTTTGTTTTTTGTTTTTTGGTTTCGGCATGTTAATCATTGCTTCTACTGATATTGCAACTAAAGCAACCGGATTCAATTTTGTATCTGCTTCTTGTTTTGTACATAGATAGAGAACGATGTTCCTTGATTTTTTATTGGTTTTTTAGAACTATATAAAGTTATCATAAAATTGAAAAATCTGAATTGAACTTAAACCTAGATGGAGTCCCGTTTGTCTGGTTTTGAGACTCAGCAGAAATGGGACTTTCTTTCGTTTGGTTAAGTTTTTGTCTCAAAAGTTGCAAAATATCTTGTTTAATCTTTAAAAATCATTTTGCAACTTTTTTGATTCAAACTTAACAAGAGTAAAGGAAATCTTATTTCCGCTGCACCTCAGAATGAGAGAAAACGATCTTTTTGTGTGTTCATGTTCTTTCTGTGATCTTAAGGGCATGTGATGAATTATGACGTCACTGTCATAGGTAAAATTTGTCCTGAACTTTTCTCTTAAAATATTGAATATTTTGTTACCAAACTTGGTACAATTACCTAAAATGTCTTCATAAAGGTTTTTCTGATCAGAATTGGTTTAGGTTTTGGCGCTAAAATTATTTAATGAAAATTTAAGCAAGATTTAAAATTTTTTATTTAATGTAATCAAATTAATCACATGCCTTTTATCAAGATGAATTTACAATAATAACAAATACACCTTCACAAATTTATTAGTGCTACACGTTTTTTAGCAAATTTGAAGTTTTTAATTTTTTTTTTTTTTGTCTTAATTTAAGACCAAAGAGAAATCTGTGAATTCTGCAAAAGCTGTCTTAAAAATGTTGCATCTTAAAATAAAACTTTGTTTCTACAGTCTTATAGCTAATTTATTCAGAAGGATGTGCGAATGATTTATAGGTCAGTTTTTAGAAAATAACTTACAGTGTTTAGGATTAAAAAAAGATTGTAAACATCTGAGGTTTTGTCTTTAGAAGAAAGTTTATTTTAATATAAAAAATTTGTTAATTCTTGAATTTTAAGAGTATAGTGAAGAATTTGGAAGTTGATAAAGCTTTCCGATACATTTTTGAATAAACATAAAATTTTTTTTTAATAATCAAAAAATTTATCACATTGTTTAATTTCTCTGTCTGTATATTTAAAAAAAAATTGTTTTAAAATTTTAAAATTTATAGTATTTGGTTGTTCTTTATAGTAAACTTTGGCTAAGAGGATCAGAAAGAAATGTGAATGGTTTTTACATAAAAATTTGGAAAATTTTCAAAAATCTCTGAAACTACCTAAAATTGCAAAATTTGGAATTTTAATTGTTGTGAAAAAATATGTTTTTCAATTAAGCTTTTGATACATTATGAAACAAATAGGATATTGAAAAAGCTCGCAAATTATTTTTCGAATAATATTTTTAAATATTTCTTAAAATGTAAAAAGTATTTAAAGTATCAAAAATCTGAAACTGTCTCATTGGGAAAAAAGGTTTTTTTAAACTTTTTTTTTACAATTGGAAAAATGTAGTGCAAAGAGGATGAATTACTTAGCAAGGTGGGCAACTATACTTATTTGAGCATATACTCAAATAAATCGCCTCCTGCTCTTAAACATGCACGAAGTCTTTTCTCAACTCCATCTCCTGTCACTTTGCGCAGAACTTCTGGCGATAATTCTGAGGCGTGTTGGAGTATTCGACGTCTTAGCTCCTCAATATTTGGGATGCGCTCAAATCTGTAGAGCTTTCCCTTGAGGTAAGCCCAGAAGAAGAAGTCAAGTGGTGTGCAATCTGGTGATCTTGGAGACCATTGGATGGATGGGCTGAATTTCCCTATCCAACGATTATCGAACATTTCGTTCAGGAGCTCCCGAACACACCTTGCTGTGTGTGGTGGAGCCCCATCCTGCTGCCACCAGATTTCCTGCAAATTTTATTAACATTTAGAAAGCAATTAAAAATGTATCTTATTAATATTTTCATTGTTTAAAAAAGAATAATTTAATTTACAATGTCTTCTTCTCCAATAATCTCCGTGATGGCTGGTCCTACTTGATTCATCAGCATCTCCTGATATTTTGTTGCGTTTAGATTGCCCTCAATGAAAAATGGCCCAATGAGTTTGTCATCGAGCATTCCGCACCACACGTTCACTTTTTCCTGATATTGTGAGTGTGTGGGCACAACGACTCGAGGATTTTCTCTAGACCATGTTCGCAGGTGTTGAACGTTCCTTTTGCCATCCAGCCAAAAGGAACATTCGTCCGTCCACAGGATCCTGCGTTTCATTGAGGGATCACGCTCGAAATTATCCAGGAGTTGCTGACACATTTGGACTCTCTGCGCCTTGTCGGCCTCCTTTAAAATTTGTCCATTCCGCACTTTGTAGGGAAAATAGCCAGCGTCTCTGAGAGTTTTCAGTACGGAAGCTTTGGACACACCAAGGTCTCTCGCAATCTGTCTGCTAGTTGCGTGTGGATTTATTTCCACACAAGCGCAGATGCGAACACGCATTTCCTCCGTGAGGACATAGGCACCGCGTCTCCGCTGCGAAGAAATAAATAAATTAACATTAGTTGAATTAATCCTATTCCTAATTCAATATTATTATCTTCTTTTAGCTAATTAAAAATTGTGTTTTATCTCTTTAAATCTGATTAAGTGAGAAATCACTAATAATAAAGCAAAAAATCAGCCACTAATTCAAATGGTTATTTTCCTACTAATCACTTAGTAAAAAAAATAACAATTAAATTCATTTTTGTGTTGTGTACAAATAACTAAGCTTTTAGTAAAATTCTATTTACATACTAACAAAATTTTAATAGTTTAATTTTTTCAGAAATAATTAATCATATTTTACTAATGACTACTTATTTTAATTAGTTATTCAGCGATTGATGAAACAAAAAAGTTTGATACTATTTTACTGTTAATTTATTTTTTTAAATGATTTTGATTCAGTGATTAAGTGACATGAGAATCTAATAATAAAAAACGTAATTGGAAAAAACCAAGAATAATCTGTAAGTATATGGTTAAAATTCTATGACTTGTGAAATTATTCTAAACTAAAATGTAAACTGTCTAAGTTTTAGAAACTTTGGCTTCTTGAGAAAATTAAATTAAGTCTATTTATAATTGATAATAAGTTAAAAGTTAAATAACATAAAATTTGACGTCAATTTAAAATAAATTTCAATTTTAAGTGTTTAATATTTCAATCCATAAGATTGAAAATTCATTAAATCTTTAATAATCAACACATGCTACGACTAGGACTCAACAAAACTGTTTGACATGTTGATCGACTTAATTTAAGGTTCAATTTAAAAATATATTTTAAATGTAAATTGTTTAAAATTTAAATGATTTTAATTTATATTCTACTGAAATTTTTATTATTGTGGATTTTGATCATAAAAGTTTAGAATTATTTTATTTAAATGTGTGAGATAATTAGTTCTGCTGAATTTAATTTTCTATCATTCAGACGCGATGCGGGGAAACGTTATGCCCCCACTACGCTATAATTTATAAAGCAGGAGAATTCCCCAGCACCCCGTAAGAACTAAATTTGAGCACGTGGGGGTACAACTATTCCTCCTACAGCGTCCAAGTGATACTTGCCCTGGGACAATATTCGGTTTTTTTACAAAACAATTTTTTCACTTACTTCTGGTCCATTGTGATGGTTGCTGTTAAGACAACCCTTTTGCTGAAACTGTCTTAAGCATCTATTAACCGTGTCCAAACACGGAATTGGTGAATCCGGGTATTCGAGAATAAATAAATCTCTTGCTTCTCTAATGCTTGAACCAGCCAATTGTACGGTCACCAGAAACGTTTTTTGTTCTACAGAGTACACGGAACGCATTTGTTATATTAAAATAATTGAGAATTAATTTCCACTCTAAATACGTTGATAAACTCGATAGTAAACAAAGGAAAACAATATTCTTTCTAGATTGTTCTAAAAGATCAGTAACATTAGAAAAAAAAAGTTCGCAAAAAAATAGTTCTTTTTTGACTTGTTAAAAGACAATAGTTTGGCAGCACTGATAAAGTCAGTGAAAGCTTTAAAGTCAGTGCTGCCAAACTATTGTCTTTTAACAAGTCAAAAAAGAACTATTTTTTTGCGAACTTTTTTTTTCTAATGTTACTGATCTTTTAGAACAATCTAGAAAGAATATTGTTTTCCTTTGTTTACTATCGAGTTTATCAACGTATTTAGAGTGGAAATTAATTCTCAATTATTTTAATATAACAAATGCGTTCCGTGTACTCTGTAGAACAAAAAACGTTTCTGGTGACCGTACAATTGGCTGGTTCAAGCATTAGAGAAGCAAGAGATTTATTTATTCTCGAATACCCGGATTCACCAATTCCGTGTTTGGACACGGTTAATAGATGCTTAAGACAGTTTCAGCAAAAGGGTTGTCTTAACAGCAACCATCACAATGGACCAGAAGTAAGTGAAAAAATTGTTTTGTAAAAAAACCGAATATTGTCCCAGGGCAAGTATCACTTGGACGCTGTAGGAGGAATAGTTGTACCCCCACGTGCTCAAATTTAGTTCTTACGGGGTGCTGGGGAATTCTCCTGCTTTATAAATTATAGCGTAGTGGGGGCATAACGTTTCCCCGCATCGCGTCTGAATGATAAAAGCCCTTGTCAACCGCTATGTCAAGTTTTACATTTTTTAATTCGAAAATTAAATTCAGCAGAACTAATTATCTCACACATTTAAATAAAATAATTCTAAACTTTTATGGTCAAAATCTACATTAATTAATATTTCAGTAGAATATAAATTAAAATCACAGGCATCACAGGCAGTCACCTTTTTTCACCTTTTTTCAATTTTGTCACCTTTTTCACCTTACTTGATGATTTGTCACCTTTTTCACCTTTTCTGATGACTTGTCACTTTTTTACATATTTTTTCACCTTTTTTGGGATCAAAAATATAAAATTTTTTGTAAATATTTCGTAGTATGTTCATAAAATCCAGATTTAATGTTTGAATTTAGTTTTATTGATGTTTGATACAACAACAAAAATTACGATTTACTAATAAAAAAGTCATAAAAAAGAATAGAGTCGAATAAACAGTTAACTAATCTTTTCTATGTTCCTGCTATTTATGTAAATAAAATTAACATTACCATAACATACTTATTTTATATTATATTTATATTTTATTTATATTTATTTCTTTAAGTTTTAATATTTTTTCCAATTATAATTCTCGTCATTTTTCAATTATTTCTTTCAATTATTAATTATTTTCGACAATTTATAATTATTTTTTACAATTTTTTCAATTATTCTCTTAAACTTTTATAATTATTCTTTTTTTTAATTCTTTTGTTCTGCTGTCTATTAATCTAGCCGTTTTTCAAATTTTGTTTCCAATTGTCTATTATTTTCTTCATATTTCAGATATTTTCCTCCATTTTTCAATTATTCTCGTCATGTTTTAATTATTAATTTTTTCCGCAATTTTCAATTGTTTTCTAAAAAAATTTCAATTTACAATTATTCTTGAAGTTTATAATTATTCTTTAATATTTTGTTCTGTTGACAATTATTCTTGACAGTTTTCTAATTTGTTTTTAATTATCAATTACTTTCTTAAAATTTTAATTTGATTCCTTAATCTTAAATTTATTTCTTCAACTTTTAATTATACTCTTTTATCAATTATTATTTTTAATTTGAAATCAAAGTCTTCAATTTTTAATTATTTTATTAAATATTCAGTAATTCTTACCTTCCTTCATTTATCAATTATTTTTTACAAATTTGAATTTAATTCTTAAATTTTTAATTTATTTCTTAACTTATCTTTTTATTTTCTTCAAATTTTAATTTTCAATTTTTAATTATTTTCTTCTATATTCTACAATTTTCAGCTTTTTTAATTACTTTTTACAATTTTTAATTATATTCTTTAAATTATAATTCCATTTTTTAATTTTCAATTTTTTTCGATTTTAAATTCAGTTGTTCAATTTGTAATTATTTCTAACAATATTTATTCCTATAATTTTCTTAATTTTTCAATTTTCTTAATTTCTTAATTTAATATTTCTTGCATAATTTTTTCAATTATTTCTTTTAGTTGTTTATTAATCTAGTCATTTTTCAAATTTTGTTTTTAATTGTCAATTTTTTTGGTCAGTTTTCAGATATTTTCTTCAATTTTTCAATTATTCTCTTTCCCTTTATATTATTTCTTACAATTATTCATTATTTTCTTCGATTTTCAATTGTTTTTCGAAAATTTTCAATTATTTCCTCTAATTTTTTCAATTTTAGTTATTTTCTTGAAATTTTATAATTATTCTTGGTTTTTGTCAATTTTTATTCTGCTGTGTATTAGTCTAGCCATTTTTTTTTTAATTTTGTAATTATTCTCGTAATTATTAAAGATTTAATGAATTTTTAATTTTATGGATCGATATATTAAACATTTAAAATTGAAATTTATTTTTAATTGACGTCAAATTTTATGTTATTTAACTTTTAACTTATTAATCAATTATAAATAGACTTAATTTAATTTTCTCAAGAAGCCAATGTTTCTAAAACTTAAACAGTTTAAATTTTAGTTTAGAATAATTTCACAAGTCATAGAATTTTAACCATATACTTACAGATTATTCTTGGTTTTTTCCAATTACGTTTTTTATTATTAGATTCTCATGTCACTTAATCACTGAATCAAAATCATTTAAAAAAATAAATTAACAGTAAAATCGTATCAAACTTTTTTGTTTCATCAATCGCTGAATAACTAATTAAAATAAGTAGTCATTAGTAAAATATGATTAATTATTTCTGAAAAAATTAAACTATTAAAATTTTGTTAGTATGTAAATAGAATTTTACTAACAGCTTGGTTATTTGTACACAACACAAAAATGAATTTAATTGTTATTTTTTTTACTAAGTGATTAGTAGGAAAATAACCATTTGAATTAGTGTCTGATTTTTTGCTTTATTATTAGTGATTTCTCACTTAATCAGATTTAAAGAGATAAAACACAATTTTTAATTAGCTAAAAGAAGATAATAATATTGAATTAGGAATAGGATTAATTCAACTAATGTTAATTTATTTATTTCTTCGCAGCGGAGACGCGGTGCCTATGTCCTCACGGAGGAAATGCGTGTTCGCATCTGCGCTTGTGTGGAAATAAATCCACACGCAACTAGCAGACAGATTGCGAGAGACCTTGGTGTGTCCAAAGCTTCCGTACTGAAAACTCTCAGAGACGCTGGCTATTTTCCCTACAAAGTGCGGAATGGACAAATTTTAAAGGAGGCCGACAAGGCGCAGAGAGTCCAAATGTGTCAGCAACTCCTGGATAATTTCGAGCGTGATCCCTCAATGAAACGCAGGATCCTGTGGACGGACGAATGTTCCTTTTGGCTGGATGGCAAAAGGAACGTTCAACACCTGCGAACATGGTCTAGAGACCGATTTTCGAATTTTTTAATGATTTTAACATATTAAAAAACATTTTGTAAATTCTATTAAACTCTTTTTTTACAATTCGTTCTAAATTCATTTATAATAACTCATTGTCGTAAAAGTTCTCTATTCGTCAATTTTAACATTTGAAGCAGTAGATTTGTTCAGAAATTGAATAATTCTGATTTTCGAGTTTTTTTTTATAAAATTGACAGAATAGACAGAATTTTAAAAATTCTAATAAAAAAGCACTGTATTTCATTCTTTATTTATTTATTCACAATAATTTGTTGTCGCAAAAGTTCTGAATTTAACAACTCGAAAATTTACAACGTTTTATA
Organism: Ganaspis brasiliensis; assembly: GCA_037103525.1. Taxonomy (NCBI): domain Eukaryota; kingdom Metazoa; phylum Arthropoda; class Insecta; order Hymenoptera; family Figitidae; genus Ganaspis; species Ganaspis brasiliensis. Next base: position 784,307 of record JAZKLR010000407.1, read on the forward strand.
TCGAAAAAACAATTTTTAAGATTTTCGATTTTTCTAGTTAATTTAGACTATGTATTAATTATTTCCAAAAATCAATTAAAAAACTAGTCGCACTTCGATCTTAATCTATTCGAAATAACTAAATGTCCGCAAAATTCTACATTTAACAATTTTAAATTTTAAAACGGTCTTCGTTTTAAAAGACAATTTTTGGGACTTTACATGATTCTGGTTATTTTAGACAATTTATAAACATTTCGAAATTTAAAATAAAAAATCAGTCGCACTTTGTAAAAAAGACTCTGTTCTGTAGAACCTAATGCCGTAAAAATTATAAAATAAATAGTATTTAAATTACGCACAGATTTTACCGAAAAGAAAATAATTCAAATTTTTAATTTTTCTCGTAATTCTATAGAATGTAGACAATGTATACAAAATTCAATGAAAAAAAAAACGTTCCTACTCAATCCATTCCAAATACTGAAATGTCACAAAAATTAAAAAATTTACAACTTTAAAATTAAAAAAGGTCTGTTTCGGAAAGAAAATTATTAAGATTTTCGATGTCTCTGGTTAATTTAAACTAATTACAAAATATTTCCACAATTGAATTAAAAACTAAATGCACTTCTTTTGTAGTCTATTCTGTATATTTTAATTGCCGAAAAACTATAAGATTATCAATTTTAAAACAGGTTTTTTTTTTAGGAAAGATATTTTTTGAGATTATCGATATTTCTGGTTTTTTAGACAATTTATCAAAAATTTAAATAATTCAATAAATAAACCAGTCGTGCTTTTTCAATAATCTATGCTGCATAACCTAATTTCGCAAAATTTTAAATTTCAACAATTTGAAAATTATAAAACAGATTTTCTAGAAATCACAAATAATTCGTATTTTTCATTTTTCTGGTAATTGCAGAGAAATTTTAAAAGATTATTAAAATTTAATTTAATAACCAGTCGCAGTTTGATTTTAATCCATTTCGTAGAATAAAGAGTCGCAAAAAATCCAAATTTAATAATTTAAACTTTTTAATTGGTTTTTTTTTTCAATTTTGAGCTTATCGATGTTTCTGGTTTTTTCAAACAATTTATCAAAAATTTTAAATTGCATTCAATAACCAATCGCAGTTCAATCTTAATCCATTTCATATAATTGTGTGTGACAAAAAATTATAAATTTAACAATTTTAAAATTATAAAACATATTTTCTCGAAATAACAAATAATTCAAATTTTTAATTTTTCTGGTAATTGCAGAGAATTTTTAAAAGATTCCTAAAATTTCATTGAAAATCCAGTCGCAATTCAATCTTAATTCACTTAATATAATTAACTGTGGCAAAAAATTTCTAAATTTAACAATTTTAAATATTTAATCGTTTTTTTTTCGGTTTTGAGATTATTGATATTTCTGGTTTTATCAGATAATTAATCAAAAATTTCATTCAATAATCAGTCGCAATTCAATCTTAATTCATTTTGTAGAATTAAGTGTGGCAAACAATCTAAATTTAACAATTCTAAATATTTAATCGGTTTTTTTTCGATTTTGAGATTATTGATGTTTCTGGTTTATCAGATAATTTATCAAAAATTTGAAAAATTGAATTAAGTAACCAGTCTCGCTGTTTCAGTAGTCTACGCTTTACAATTCAATTTCGCAAAATTTCTAAATTTAACAATTTTAAATTTATAAAACAGATTTTTTCGAAATTACAAAAAATTCCAATTTTTAATTTTTCTGGTAATTGTAGAAAATTTTTAAAAGATTCCTAAAATTTTATTCAATAACCAGTCGCAACTCAATCTTAATTCATTTCGTATAATTAAATGTAGCAAATAAATCTAAATTTGACAATTTTAATTATTTAGTCGGTTTTTTTTTATTTTGAGATTATCGATATTTCTGGTTTTTTCAGATAATTTATCAAAAATGTTAAAATTTCATTAAATAACCAGTCACAATTCAATCTTAATTTGTTTCGTATAATTAAATGTGGCAAAAAAATTTAAATTTAACAATTTTAAATATTTAATCGTTTTTTTTCCATTTTGAGATTATCGATGTGTCCAGTTTTTCAGATAATTTATCAAAAATTTTAAAAATTGCATTAAATAACCAGCCTAGCTGTTTCAGTAGTCTACGCTTTACAATCCAAATTCGCAAAATTTTTAAATTCAACAATTTTAAAATTTTAAAGCACATTTTCTTGAAAAGAGAAATAATTGAAATATTTAATTTTTCTCGTAATTGGAAAGAATTTTAAAAAGATTATTAAATTTCATTTAATAACCAGTTACAGTTTGATCTTAATCCATTTCGTATAATTTAGTGTCGCAAGAAATCTACATGTAACAATTTAAAATTTTTAAACGGTTTCTTTTTTATTTTTAGATTATCGATGTTTCTGGTTTTTTTTAGGCTATTTAATAAATGTTTTTAAAAATCGATGAAAAGACCAATCGCACTTTGTTTTGCGTTTATTGCCTATAATTTAATATCGGTAAAAATTTAAATTTAAAACTTTTTAAATTCTGAAACAGATTTTTCGAAAAGGCAGTTAATTAGGTTTCGTATTTCCTGATAATTTTTATTATTTTAAAAAATATTTAGCAAATTCTATTATAAAATTAGAATTTTATCAATTTAAAAGTATAACAGATTTTTTCAACTTACAATAATGTAGATTTTCGAATTATTTGATGACTTTTGATATTTTAGAAAATATTCGGCCATTTTAATTTGATAATAATTTTATCATTTTCATTCGCATTTCTCTCTAAATTACTGAGCCATGATTTTAGGTCTGAAGATCCGGTTGTTTCGAGTTTTTAAATTTTAAGACACCTGTTGAGATAGATTTTTCCATAGAATTGTTTTGTAGACGTTGCTTTTTCTGTTCTTGAGTTTCCCGAGGTACTCTGAAAATATAAAAATTGTTACTATTTTTTTAAAAATTGTTAATAATTGGAATTATCTTACTTTATTCATATTTTTAGGCATTAGTAGCAATTTATGCTTTTTTCAATTTATTGTTTCTTTTCATAAAACAATTTCCTTATCCTTTCTTTGCTTCTGCTTTCTTCCTGTAAAACAACCAAAACGTCAGTATTTCTTCACATTCCTACAACTATGGTCGATTGTTATTTATATTTTTTAAATTTACCAGTTTGTTTATCATTATTAAATACATTAAATTCATTTGTTTTGATTTTATTCTTGTGATATCAATCTAAAATTCAACTGGAAGATTATACTTCTGTTTTCACAAATCTTATCTAATTATTTAAAAGAATACTTACGTGTAACATAAAATTCTTCCTTCTTTTTATTCCTTTTCTATTATTTGTCTTTTTGGCACTTTAAAACACTTTTTTATTTCATTTTTTTAATTTTAAATTAGTTACGACAATTTGTAAACAAACTGCCATAACCTCAATTTACCGGCAAACTACATTTTTAACATTTTAGCACCTTTTACAATCACACAAATTATCACTATCTCTTCTATCGCCACTTCTCTCAATATGAGAATCATTTTTTTTAATAACTTTAATAATTTGATTAATTTTTAATCATTTAATAACTGATGTGACATTTTATTTTAGAGGCGACATGGCTTTTCTGAGGCTGCGACTTTGCATTTCGATTCTTAATGCAATTTCACCACTGAGCATGCGCAAATCCCTGTTAAACATCTATTCGACATTTTTTCGTGCAAGTCGGTTGCATTTTACAGGAAAATTTTGCTTTCTATGGTAATGCCTATGTCTGATATGAATTTGACCTTACTGTATTCATATTCGTATTTTTACTTCCTTAACTAAATTGAATATTGTTTATGGTAAATACAGGTCTATTATCTTTGAAGTACAAATAAACTATTTATAAGAAAACAATACTCATTTATGAATTATACTATTTTTCGTTCTACATACATCAAATATCTAAAACAGTAATACTGAATATCAGTGCTTATTCACTTTTTATTCACTTCACAAACATCAAAGAAAGCTATAAGTCTTAGATAGCACGATAGTGTGCTGTAAATCTGCTAAGTGTTATCCATAAAGGTTGTAAGGTTACAAAATAAGCCAGTAGTAAGTATACAGTGAACTTAAGATTTCTGTCTTACAATAAACTTACGAAGTAAGTTCGTGATTACCTTACTCAGTAAGGTTGTAATAAGCTTACAGTGTAAAGTTGTGGTATGTAACTTCACAGCGTAAACTTGTTATAAACTTAAAGCAAGCTTAAGATGTAAAGTTTTTATTTTTAATAAAATCAAATTAATTAACGTCTTTTTGCGGGACGCCATGGTTAATATGACCCCTGAACCTTATTGAAGAAGACATTAAACATAATATTAAAAATTTTGACGCCAACGAGTTTCGAACCTATCTGACCCTGTTTGAAATTCACAAATATTTAACATGCAAAATTTTGTAGAGTTTTGCAGAAAAATAAGTTTTTGAAGTTTCAAGTATTCACGAACGATAAATCAGCGGCAACGTGCATTGCGTTGCGCTGGACCATTTGGGACCCAGGTCAGCTCTACTTTATGGTACTCAGGGTCACACATTTTTCATTTTAATTTTTCATTTCAAAATTTACAAACGTTGCCAAACTTAAATACTGTTTATCATATTTTTAATTTAAACCTGGCAACGTCGATTTTCCCTGAGAACTAAGCCGAATTCCTGACCTGGGACAGTCACCTCCGACACTTTGTAATCACAACCTCGTAGCGAAATGTTTATACCCTTATTTTATATTTTACAATTGTTATTGCTCTTTTTATTAGTATAAATAAATAGAGGCGCATGAATATTCCCTAAAACCCATTTAGCCTAAATCCCATTAGACCTAAAACCAATTAACCTAAATTGCATTCAGCATAAAACCCATTTAACCTAAATTCCATTTAACCTAAATCCCAATTAACCTAAAATGTATTGAGCCTAAATCCCATTTTAACTAAAATGCATTTAGCCTAAATGCCATTTAACCTAAAAAGGAATCAGCCTAAATATCATTTAACCTAAATTCCATTTACCCTAAATCCCATTTCACCTAAATTCCATTCAAACTTAATTCTATTTAACCTAAAATGCATTCAGCCTAAAACCCATTTAACCTAAAATTCATTCAGTCTAAACCTCATTTAACCTAAATCACGTTTAACCTAAATTCCATTTATCCTAAATCTCATTTAACCTAAATCCCATTTATCCAAAAATGCATTTAGCCTAAAGCCTATTTAACCTAAAATGCATTCAGCCTAAAATTCATTTAATCTAAATCTCATGTAACCTAAATCCCATATAACTTAAAATGCATTTATTCTAAAATTCTTCCAGCCTAAATCCCATTTAACCTAAATCCTATTTTACCTAAATTTCATTTAACTTAAATTCCATTTATTCTAAAATGCTTTTAGCCTAAAACCCATTTAAACTAAAACGCATTTAACCTAAGTCCCACTTAACCTAAAATGCACTCAGCCTAAATCTCATTTAACCTAAATTCCATTTAGCCTAAATCCCGTTTAACCTAAATTCCATTTAACCTAAACTCCATTTAACCTAAATCGCATTTAGCCAAAATTCCATTTGACCTAAAATGCATTTAGCCTAAATCTCATTTAACCGAAATCCCATTTTACCTAAAATGCATTCAGCCAAAATCGCACTTAACCTAAATGTCATTTAACCTAAATCTCATTTAACCTAAATTCCATTTAACCTAAATCTCATTTAACCTAAATCCCATTTAACCTAAAACGCATTTATTCTAAATCTCACTTCACCGAAATCCCATTGAACCTAAAATGCATTCAGCCTAAATACCATTTAACCCAAATCCCATTTTACCTAAATCTCATTTAACCTCAAATGCATTCAGCCTAAATCTCACTTAACCTAAATTCCATTTAAACTAAATCGCATTTAGCCTTAATTCGGCTTAACCTAAAATGCATTCAGTCTAAATACCATTTAACCTAAATCCCATTTTACCTAAATCCCATTTAACCTAAAATGCATTCAGCATAAATCTCACTTAACCTATATTCCATTTAACCTAAATAAGATTTAACATAAATTCCATTAAACCTAATTCCCATTTAACCTAAATTGCATTTAAGCTATATCCCATTTAACCTAATACGCATTTAGCCTAAATCTCACTTCACCGAAATCCCATTGAACCTAAAATATTTTTTATGTACATTTGACATGAGTTTGCAAACCCTGTATTAATAGAGAGTAGTTCTTACCTATCGATAATGCAGATTAGATGGCGTTTTAGACATCTTTGCGTTTGCGGGAATTTTCAAATGTTTTCTTTTATTTTTGTTTTGAATCATTCGTTTTCTATAGTAGATCACTTAAAGAAGATATATATTGAAGTTGTAAATTAATAATAGTTGTTTGTTTTTTTATCTTAAGTAAGTTTTCTAATTTTATTCGTAGGAATGAGGGATACGTATTTTGAATAACATTCGAAATATAAAAGTAAAGTTTTTTTCAACAGTGAATTTAATTTGGTTTTCAGTAAAAATGGTTTAACCAAACATGCTATTTTGTGTCATATAGTTTTTATTTCTCTAATATTTTAGTTTTTAGAAATATAACCTACAGAAATTGTCTTTTTTTTAATGTCAAAGTTTTTATATAAACAATGGAATCTGTTAATGGATTAGACTATAAGACATTTTAATTAAGTATGCAATAATTTTAAATACTGTGGTTTAATAATAATTTCCTAATCAAATTTTTCTAGATCGACATGACGAAAGGTAAGATTGTATTATTATATAAAATTACTAGCAAAATAAAACGCGCGTAAGCGCGCGATTAGTTTTTCATGCATTTTAGAAATTATAAAATACAATAATTAATATAAAAAGTCGGTAAATAATACTTATCTAATAAGAAGAAATAAATATTTTAAATATAATATTCAAAAATCAATTAATATAAATAAAATAAATATTTATTTAGGACAAAATTTATAATATTTTAGAATTGAAAAGAATTGCAAAAAATAATTTATTTATTTATTTATTTATTTATTTATAATAGTATACGGGCTTACAATTAACGTTCTTTCACACAAATGTGTTGGATATTACAAGACTTAAACTTATGCCTTATCTAAAATTATGGTGCTCTATTTTAAAATTTATGAACTAGAGATTGAATGTTTTTAGAGATTGATTGTTTTAAATACTGGTAGAGAATTTTCAAATAAATCTACTTTATTGTACATTTCGTTAGCTTCTTTACGTACCCTATGAGAAACTGAATTCTCTCCATACTCAGTTTTATGAGTTTCTAATGTAAAAAAATATGGATTGCGGAGAGATTTTTCCGGAGCAAAGAGTACAAAAATATTTAGTACATAATTCCCCGCAGTCCATAAAGAACCATAAAAGGGTAACGAAATATACATGGATATAAACTATATTTAGTTTATTTATAAACTCTAATTGAAGTTAAACAAAATAAATGCAAATTTTGCAATTGAATTGAAAAAAAATGAAATCAATTAAAAATTGGGGTAAGTAATTTAAACAATCATAAAAATGTTTTAAACATAAAGAAAATAATTTAAATTTAAGAAAAAAACTTGAGAATCTTCAAAGTAAATTAAAACCAAATTGAATAATGAAAAATTAGAGAAAATAATTGAGAATTAAAAAAACATGGTTAAAAATTGAGATAAATAAATTAAAATTAAAAAAAAATTAAGATTAAAATAAATAATTAAAATTTGAGAAATTAATTAAACAAATTACATAAAATATTTTAAATAAAGGAAATTTAAACAATATTTGAGAAAAAATACTTAAACCTTTCAGAAGTTCATTGAAATAAAAGAAAATAATTAAAAATTAGAGAAATTATTGAAAATTGAAAAAACATGGTTAAAAATTGGGATAAATAAATTAACATTTAAAAAATTTAAAATTAAAAAATTTGTTAGTAAAATACGCATTCTCCAGACAAAGTTAAAAAGTCGCTTTATTGATACCCTACTGAAAAATCCTATATAGGATCCTACATAGGATCCTATATAGAATCCATATGGATTCCTATGAGAATCCACGTAGGATCCTATATAGGTATTGTCCTATAGGAATCCATGTGGATTCTCATAGGAATCTATGTGGATTCCTATAGGTCGCCTATAGGACACGTCCTATATAGGATCCTATGTGGACTCTCCTATAGGAATACATGTAGGATCTCATATAGGATCCTACATAGGCGTCCCAAAAAATTTTTGTACACCCCCCTACATAGGATCCTACGTAGGTTCCCATATAGGATCCTATATAGGATCTTTTATGGGCGCCCAAAAAAAATTATGAACACAGAATTAATTGTTTTTTTTTAACAACTTTATTCAAATATACATTAAGCACCATTATAAGGACGAAAAATATTTACTGCGCAGGCGTAAGTATTGTAGAATACGTAAAAGACGACTGCGCATGAAGAAGGGGTAGGAGGGTTACAAAAATTTTTTGGGACGCCTATGCAGGATCCTATATGAGATCCTACATGTATTCCTATAGGAGAGTCCACATAGGATCCTATATAGGACTTGTCCTATAGGCGACCTATAAGAATCCACATAGATTCCTATGAGAATCCACATGGATTCCTATAGGACAATACCTATATAGGATCCTATATAGGATCCTACGTGGATTCTCATAGGAATCCATATGGATTCTATATAGGATCCTATGTAGGATCCTATATAGGATTTTTCAGTAGGGTATAGCTCTTCGTTGTCAACGTTTCGCAACAACATTTGTTGCCTCATCAGGACAATGACAATCTATAAAATAGAACTTGCTGTTATGTTCATTTACAATATTTGTTGTTATATTAATACTTACATTAAAATAATATCAATAAAAAATTCGTCAGTAATTATTTCTTCGGTCTGCTTATTGTGTTATTCTTTTGAGAACTACTCTTCTTTCTCCTACTGTATGTCATGTCGAAACTGAAAAATTTTTTTAATTGAAAATTTGATTATTAAATTGATTTTTAAAAAGAAAACAACATTTATTTTAAATAACTTTTTTTGAATCTAGAGTAATTAATTTTCTAAAAAGTAATTCGTATAGGGTAAAATTTTAAATTGAGTAATTTATTAAATGTAGGTTAGGTGAACTTTTCGTTATAAGTGATTAGTCAAATATGCTATACTTACATGAATTTTTTGTTAAATTTTTTTTACTGTTAATTTATTATGTAAATTTTAGTTTGTCTAAATAACTTAAACTGTTTTAGATTACCAATCCAATTTTTGTTGAACATATTTCGACACAAGTAGAATTCAGGAGTTGTACTCTAAAAGTATATAATTCAATTTTAAAATTGTAAATTTCGAAAAGTTCAGATGAAGCATATCTTAGATTAGCCCGTAATTCACAGATATTCAAAAAAGTAGTGACGTATATCACACGTCACATTGATACGATATATTATATACTAAAGTCTATTATCCATGTAACTTTTAGAGTACAACTCCTGAATTCTACTCGTGTCGAAATATGTTCAACAAAAATTGGATTGATAATCTAAAACAGTTTAAGTTATTTAGACAAACTAAAATTTACAGAATAAATTAACAGTAAAAAAAATTTAACAAAAAATTCATGTAAGTATAGCATATTTGACTAATCACTTATAACGAAAAGTTCACCTAACCTACATTTAATAAATTACTCAATTTAAAATTTTACCCTATACGAATTACTTTTTAGAAAATTAATTACTCTAGATTCAAAAAAAGTTATTTAAAATAAATGTTGTTTTCTTTTTAAAAATCAATTTAATAATCAAATTTTCAATTAAAAAAATTTTTCAGTTTCGACATGACATACAGTAGTAGAAAAAAGAATAGTTCTCAAAAGAAAAACACAATAAGCAGACCGTAGAAGTAATTACTGACGAATTTTTTATTGATATTATTTTAATGTAAGTATTAATATAACAACAAATATTGTAAATGAACATAACAGCAAGTTCTATTTTATAGATTGTCATTGTCCTGATGAGGCAACAAATGTTGTTGCGAAACGTTGACAACGAAGAGCTATATCAATAAAGCGACTTTTTAACTTTGTCTGGAGAATGCGTATTTTACTAACAAATTAGATAATACCCAGACGTAAAACAAAGCACTTTTTAAAATTAAAAAAAAAAAATTAAAATTTGAGAAAATAATTAAACAAATTACATAAAATATTTTAAATAAAGGAAAGTTAAACAATATTTGAGAAAAATACTTAAAACTTTCAGAAGTTCATTGAAATAAAAAAAAATAATTAGAAATTAGAGAAAATAAATGAAAAAAGATAAACATAATTTAAAATTGAACAGAACAAGTTTTAGAGAAATAGAGAGAAAGTAAATACTTTTTGGCAATTATGAAAAAGAACGACAAAAAGAACGAAAGTAATTGAAAATTGAAGAAAATAGTATAAAAAATAATGAAATAATTGAAAAGTCAGATAAATAGTTAAAAATTTTGAAATTATGAAACAAATGTAAAGAATTGAAAACTGGAGGAAATAAATTTTGGAAAATAATTAAAAAATGTTTTTAATTTTTAAAACTTGACGAAAATAATTAAAATATGATACAAACAATGATAAGTTGTAAAAAATAAATGACATTTATGTTGATAATTGAAAAAACTACAGAATTTTTTTTAAATAAAGAAAAAATAATTGAAATTTACGATAATTAATAAAAAAAATTTGAAATTCTGATAACAAATGAAAATAATTAGAAATTGAGGAAAATATTTGAATTTTCTGAAAAATACTTAAAAATCTTAGAAAATAATTTAAGAAAATGAGAATAATAATTAACAATCGAGGAAAATAATTAAAAAATGATAAAATTCAAAATTGAAAAAAAATGTACATATAATTGAAGATTGAGAAAGAAAATTGAATTATGATGAAAGTAATTTAAATGTGAAAAATTGAAAACATTCAATAAAATTTTGAGAGAAATACCTGAAAAAATCATAGAATATATGTTTAAAAAAATAATATAATTACGAAATCACTTAAAAAATGTAATTAAAGAGAATAACACAGGTCCACAAAAAATAATTTTCGGTGGGTTTCTTTGACCAAACCTGGTGTATTATATGTTTTTGGGGTCGCTGAACACGAATCTGAACTTGGTTTTGCTCCATCACGTCATGATTTTTTCCTAACCTCAAAATCAATAAAATGACACTTTTTGCTCATTAGGATCTGAACCCGACTTAACATTAATATATGCCTATGTCTAGTAGAACTAGACAACTATGTCTAGTTGAATTATTCCCATTAAAACACTTTTTTAAAAAGTGTTCTACGATGATTTTTAATATGATGTTTTACTTCACATATATGATTTTTTTAAATGCTAACACGTGAATAATGAATTATGAACAAAAATTACTTTATGGAAAACATCATATCTTCGTTGAAAGTCATCGTAGAACACTTTTTAAAAAAGTGTTTTAAAGGGAATAAATCAAGCTTTCTACTAGACATAGGCATATATTAATGTTAAGTCGGGTTCAGATCCTAATGAGCAAAAAGTGTCATTTTATAATAACACAGGTCCACAAAAAATAATTGTCGGTGGGTTTCTTTGACCAAACCTGGTGTATTATATGTTTTTGGGATCGCTGAACACGAATCTGAAGTTGGTTTTGCTCCATCACGTCATGATTTTTTCCTAACCTCAAAATCAATAAAATGACACTTTTTGCTCATTAGGATCTGAACCCGACTTAACATTAATATATGCCTATGTCTAGTAGAAAGCTTGAATTATTCCCTTTAAAACACTTTTTTAAAAAGTGTTCTACGATGATTTTTAACGAAGATATGATGTTTTACTTCACATATATGATTTTTTTTAAATGCTAAAAACACGTGAATAATGAATTATGAACAAAAATTACTTTATGGAAAACATCATATCTTCGTTAAAAATCATCGTAGAACACTTTTTAAAAAAGTGTTTTAAAGGGAATAAATCAAGCTTTCTACTAGACATAGGCATATATTAATTTTAAGTCGGGTTCAGATCCTAATGAGCAAAAAGTGTCATTTTATTGATTTTGAGGTTAGGAAAAAATCATGACGTGATGGAGCAAAACCAACTTCAGATTCGTGTTCAGCGACCCCAAAAACATATAATACACCAGGTTTGATCAAAGGAACCCACCGACAATTATTTTTTGTGGACCTGTGTAATTAAAAAATCGCAGAAATAACGAAAATTGATAAAAATAATTGCAGGGATCACAGTTTCTCCCCTTCTTCACCTAATCCCCTTTTTTCTCCCTTTTCTCCTTATTTTCCCGTTTTTTTAGAGAAATCACCTAAAACACCTAAAATCAAGATTTTATCACCTAAAACATCTAAAATCAACATTTTATCACCTAAAACACCTAAAATTAAAATTTTTTTTCTTCTTTGACCTTCTTTTTTTCAAAAAGTTTGTATTTTCCACTTTCGGAAATGCAAAAATTTATCCTTTTTTAGGGTGACTGTACAATGATGAGAAATTAGTTATTGAATTTAAATGTTTAGAAATAATTTTTAACTTAAAATGGTTTTTTATTATTATTTATTGAATTTATTTAGATTTTAAACAGGAAACATGAAAAAAACATAATTAAAATAAAATTATTTTTAAAAGTTATATAATTTTCTTATTACCATGTATTCTTAATTAATTTAAGCAAATTAATTTATTGGATAAAAAATTTTTATTAAATATTTTTTACTTGTTTTAAACAAATATTACTACTTTTGCATCATAAAATAAAACCATGTATTCTTGCTGAAATACATCAAATTTATTTTATTGGATGAAAAAAAATTGTTTATGAAATATATTTACTTATTTTAAACAAAAATTAATTGTTTTGAATTAGAAAATATAAAAACACAATAAAAGAGATTAATAAAAATTATTTAAATTGATTTTGTTATATTTCGCTGAAAGATTTTTAATTTAATTTCTTTAATATTATATAAGAACATTTTACATTACAGATTTTTATGTTTTCTGTTTAAAATCTAATTATTAAATAGATCATTTAAAAACCCATTTCAAGTTAAAAATTATTTTTAAAAATATTTAATTGCAACAACCATCTTCTCGTCATTGAACAGTCAACCTAGTAAAAGATAAATTTTTGTATTTCCGAAAGTGCTCTTTCTTTTGAAATGTTCATAAACAAATTGAACAAAAAAGACTAAATTAATTAATAAAACTGTTTTGAAAAAAGGAACAATAAAATTTTGTAAAAGAAAACTTGAATTATTAATATAACACTTTTTTCTTAATTTTCAAAATCCCCTTTTTTGAAAATCGAAATCTCCTTTTTCACCTAAAATTAGACAAAGTAACCACTGTGATTCCTGTAATTGCAATATCGGATAAATAATTAAAATCTTTAAAAGTAATGCCAAAATAATGAATATAACGATAAATTGATGCAAATCAAGAAAAATTGCAGAATTTATTTTTAAGCAAAAGAAAATAATTAAAAAATCGTTATATAATGGAAAATTCATGACAATAATCTAAATTTGCGATAATAACTGAAGAATTAGGAAATTAATTGGATGTGTATATATTTTAAACTTCTTCAAAAACCATCGTAAATTTTTAAAGAGAGTCAAAATCAATAAAATAACAGGGACTAACTTCACTTCAGTTTTTAAAACGTGGACAGAAAAAGATGAATACATATTAATACTAACTAACTTCACTTCAGACTTTAAAAACTGGACAGAAAAAGATGAATAAATATAAATACTAACTAATTTCAGGAGTTTACGGAGATTATTATTATTTAATTATTAAACCACAGTATTTAAAATTATTGAATACTTAATTAAAATGTCTTATAGTCTAATCCATCAACAGATTCCATTGTTTATATAAAAACTTTGACATTAAAAAAAAGACAATTTCTGTAGGTTATATTTCTAAAAATTTAAATATTAGAGAAATAAAAACTATATGACACAAAATAGCATGTTTGGTTAAACCATTTTTACAGAAAACCAAATTAAATTCACTGTTTAAAAAAACTATACTTTTATATTTCGAATGTTATTCAAAATACGTATCCCTCATTCCTACAAATAAAATTACAAAACTTACCTAAGATAAAAAAACAAACAACTATTATTAATTTACAACTTCAATATATATCTTCTTTAAGTGATCTACTAAAGAAAACGAATGATTCAAAACAAAAATAAAAGAAAACATTTGGAAATTCCCGCAAACGCAAAGATGTCTGAAACGCCATCTAATCTGCATTAACGATAGGTAAGAACTACTCTCTATTAATACAGGGTTGGGAAACTCATGTCAAAAGTACATAAAAAATATTTTAGGTTCAATGGGATTTCGGTGAAGCGAGATTTAGGCTAAAAGCGTTTTAGGTTAAATGGGATTTATCTTAAATGCAATTTAGGTTAAATGGGAATTAGGTTAAATGGAATTTAGGTTAAATCAGATTTAGGTTAAATGGAATTTAGGTTGAGTGAGATTTAGGCTGAATGCATTTGAGGTGAAATAAGATTTAGGTAAAATGGGTTTTCGGTTAAATGGTATTTAGGCTGAATGCATTTTAGGTTCAATGGGATTTCGGTGAAGTGAGATTTAGGCTAAATGCGTTTTAGGTTAAATGGGGTTTAGGTTAAATGAGATTTAGGTTAAATGGAATTTAGGTTAAATGAGATTTAGGTTAAATGACATTTAGGTTATGTGCGATTTAGGCTGAATGCATTTTAGGTAAAATGGGATTTCGGTTAAATGAGATTTAGGCTGAATGCATTTTAGGTCAAATGGAATTTAGGCTAAATGCGTTTTAGGTTAAATGGAGTTTGGGTTAAATGGAATTTAGGTTAAATGGGATTTAGGCTAAATGGAATTTAGGTTAAATGAGATTTAGGCTGAGTGCATTTTAGGTTAAATGCGTTTTAGTTTAAATGGGTTTTAGGCTAAAAGCATTTTAGTATAAATGGAATTCAGGTTAAATGAAATTTAGGTAAAATGGGATTTAGGTTAAATGGGATTTAGGCCTGAAAAATTTTAGAATAAATGCATTTTAAGTTATATGGGATTTAGGCTACATGAGATTTAGATTAAATGAATTTAAGGCTGAATGCATTTGATGTTAAATAGGCTTTAGCCTAAATGCATTTTTGTATAAATGGGATTTAGGTTGCATGAGATTTAGGATAAATGGAATTTAGGTTAAACGGAATTTAGGTTAAATGAGATTTGGACTGAATGAATTTTAGGTTAAATGGGATTTAGGCTGAATGCATTTTAGGTTAAATAGAATTTAGGTTAAATGGCATTTAGGTTAAATGGAATTTAGGTTACATGATATTTAGGGTGAGTGCTTTTTAGGTTAAATGGCATTTAGGCTAAATGGGATTTAGGCTAAATGGGATTTAGGCTATATGGGTTTTAGGGAATATTTATGCGCCTCAGCTTTTTTATTTTGAATAAATACTGGTAATGTTACATAAGTGGAATTGCCTACTAGAAAGGCATCATACCGATTTATATTTACAACTAAATTTAAAACTTCCATTAAACTCCAACCTGTTTTTTTTTCTTGCAAGTTCTCAAGTTCTACCATTACACGGTCTTTAACTTTATTATTGTACCAATCATCTAAATCTGTTGAAAGGGAAATGATTGAACTTTTAGTACTGACATGTATTATATTCTCAATCATTTCACATTCCTTTAAACTTTTAAATTTACTATAAAAATTGACATTTACCTTCAAATTTAAATGCTCATTTAAACTGTTTTTTACATTCTTAATGGTTAGTGACTTTGCATCCTCCAAAAAATTTTGCACCTCTTTATGCTTTAAATTTACTATTGAACCCGTTCTAACCCGATTTTCAAAAGCATTCTCTAAATTTTGCCACTTTATGCGATTCCCACCATCTTTCTCTTCTTCCTTTTCTTCTTCTTCTTCTTCTTTTTCCTCTTCTGTCTCTTCTTGTTTCGTAGCCACCAAACGTCCACCACTTCTTTCTAGCAATTGTCGAAATTTCTGCTGATAAGCCTTGAGTAATGATAGAGACGCAATGACACTTCGTCTCTCATAAACTGACAAATTTTGTTTATTCTGTCGAAAATATTTATTCACTTTGTAAACACTTTGTTTGTTTAATTTAATTAATGTTTCACACTCCCTGGGGCATGGTCCCTCTTCATTCACACTAATAAGCCGATATGCTTCTTGTGCACAACTAACAAAAGTTTTACACTTTTTGGAATCCATTTTTATTTTAATAACTTATCCAACTGATGTATTAATAAAAAATGATGTCAAGACGATTCGCGAACTTCTTATATAGCTAAAATGCGCGACGTCATTTTAATACATCAAATGTTCTAGAAGCTTCTAAAGGGTTCAGGGGGGTCACACAGACACGTACACATATGCTACATTTACCAATGATTCAAATTTTGCACAATTGTGCAATATATTTTTCACGTAAATTTGAAGGTTAAATGAGCCTCACCTTTGTAAAGTCTTTTCCCAAAATATCTCAAAAACGGTGAGAGATACGCAAAATCTGATGAAATTTACTAGTTTTCTAAGGGCAGTCTACTTTTATGAAAGTTATTCAATAAGATTTTTCAAAATCAAAAAATTCAAAAATTTTCGAAAATTGTAAAAACCATTAAAACACATCAAATGTCATGCAAATTTCTTAATTTTTTGAAAGTATATTACACTACATATAAACTCATGTTCTAAGATGTGTTAAAAAATTTGAAAATATCAACTCTAATACTACCCCCACCCCTCCAAAAGTCTTTTTTCAAAATATCTCGAGAACGGTGAGAGATACGCAAAATCTGACAAAATTTACTGGGGCCTAAGGGCAGTCTACTTTTATGAAAGCTTTTCAATAAGTTTTTTCAAAATCAAAAAATTCCAAATTTTAACAGTTTTCAAAAATTGTAAAAAACATTAAAATACGTTAAATGTCATGCAAATTTCTTAATTTCTTGAAAGTATATTACACTACATATAAATTCATGTTCTAAGATGTGTAATGATGTGAGTTTAGAAAGAGATCGTACGCTCCCACCATTACTATAGTAGCCGCCTTGGCTCGTGGAAAGTAGGGGTTACCACTACTCCTCGCCGCGCTCTCGACCCCTTCCACATCTCGGTGACTAGACTGGGTATATAACTTAGTACTGGTCGAGTCCATACCAAGTGATCACACCAATTTCAGTCATATTGAGTAATATTTACGAAATTGATATTTTGGGTTCCTTTAGGAGTAAAAAAAATAAATTTTAATTATTTTTAAAAAATTCAAAATATTTTCGAAAATATTCAAATTCGAAATTTTATGTACTATTTTTTTTGTGTTATCATAACTTCTGTAATTTTGAAGCAATTGAGATCATTTTTTTTTAAATTACTCGTATTTAAATACTCTTTCAAGAAAAATTATAATAATTAAGAAATTGTTTATAATTAAATTTTTATTAAAAAAATTATATTATTTATTTAAACAAAATCTAAAGTATATCATCGTTGTTTTTCAAAAAATTCATAAACATAGCCTATAATGTGCTTAAAAATTTAAGCCAAAGAAAAAGATGGTATGTATTATAGTTTTTGAGAAAAAATATATTAAGTTATGCTAGCGCGGCGCGGACCGGTGTCACCGCTACTCAACGCGTAGTTCCGTAGTAACCGAAATGTATGTATATTTTTACATAATGTAAATATAGTTAGTGTATTATATTTAAATTATAAGCTTCAGAAAGTCACACTGATCTTTTCATAGTACATGGACATCAAACTTTAGAATTAAAAAAATCGGAGAAAATAATTAAAGTAGAAAAAAGTAATTAAAAAATTGGTAATTTAAAGAAAAATAATAAAAATAACTAAAAATTGGGAAAATTATTAAAATTTAAGAATAATAATTGAAAATTTGTTAAATCAATTGAAAAATAATTAATATAATTAAAAACTGGTAAAAATAAGTGAAAATAAGTGAATAATTAAAATAATTTAAAACTGAAGAAAGAAAAATAATGGACTGGTAAAATTATCAAAATTCGCGATGTTCAGGGGTGTTAATTTTTTTTCTTATGCAATTTTAGACCTAAAATTATGGGGTAATGTCAAAAATAGAGAAACAAATAATTTGCGGAGTTTGAGAAATTTATTCTAAGAAAAACTTAAATTTTAAAAATTAAACCTCTTTCACAATTTTCATTTTTTCCATCGACAAATTTTTTGTGGGATTTTTAAATGATTTTCTACAATCCATCGTATGGATTTTGAAAAATAAAATTTCGAAAATGACCAAAAAAATATTGTTTTTTAATTTTTATGTAATACCATAATTCTACATCTTAATTGATGTAAGAAAAAAAATGACACCTCTGAGCATCAAAAATTTTGTTGAGTTAAAATTTCACCTATCTCTCCCCTTAAAGAATGATAAAAATAGTTTGAAAATAGTTGAAAGAAATGAAAACTATAATAAATTTAAAAGATGACAAAATTTTATAAGGAGAAAAATGATTAAAAATTTGAAACATAAAGTATGAAACATAAAATTTGCTTCTGAAGCAGAATGGCACTTTTTTGCTACATCACATGGTAAGGGACCATGTGATGGCATTGGTGGCACTATAAAAAAGATTAGCGGCTCAAGCAAGTTTACAACGACCATTAAACAATCAAATTGTTACTCCTCTTGACTTATACGAGTGGGCAAAATCCAGTTTAGAGAAAATTAATGTAGAATTTTGTAATTACGCAGAATATGAAGCTGAAAAACAATTGTTAAGTGAAAGATTTAATCAAGCTATGACCATTAAAGGTACACAAAAATTTCATTCCTTCGTACCCCTTGAGAATAAAATTGAAACAAAAATTTTTTCAAATTCTGTGCACACCACAATTTGTAAAATAAAAAAATAAACATGACGATTTACTGTATTTATATTATGTAATAATATGCATACATTTCGGTTACTATGGAACTACGCGTTGAGTAGCGGTGACACCGGTCTGCGCCGCGCTAGCATAACTTAATAATTTTTTTCTCAAAAACTATAATACATACCATCTTTTTCTTTGGCTTAAATTTTTAAGCACACTATAGGCTATGTTTATGAATTTTTTGAAAAAGATCGATGATATACTTTAGATTTTGTTTAAATAAATAATTTAATTTTTTTAATAAAAATTTAATTATAAACAATTTCTTAATTATTATAATTTTTCTTGAAAGAGTATTTAAATACGAGTAATTTAAAAAAAAATGATCTCAATTGCTTCAAAATTACAGAAGTTATGATAACACAAAAAAAATAGTACTCAAAATTTTGAATTTGAATATTTTCGAAAATATTTTGAATTTTTTAAAAATAATTAAAATTTATTTTTTTTACTCCTAAAGGAACCCAAAATATCAATTTCGTAAATATTACTCAATATGACTGAAATTGGTGTGATCACTTGGTATGGACTCGACCTACTCGCACGTGAAATGCTCAGTCTCCTGGTCGACAAGACTCGAGGTTCACCTCGGTCTTGCTCTAGGCTGCTCAATTCAAGGCAATCGCCTCTCAGGTTCACCTGTGAGGAGATGCTGGTCCATGTGAGAGTGTGTGGGTTCCCCCACCACATCTCACATGCGACACTGAGTAGTATAGTGAAAAATACTATGCAAGACTGCGAGGGCATCTGAGGGCCGAGTGGAGGTTCCCCTCCCTCAGAACTCAGGTGTAACATCCGGAACCTTTGAGATGAAGGGTGGTCCAGACGTTCTCGCTCCAGTAAAGGTTCACCTTTCAGGGGTGGAGAACGGAAGTGGAAATCTTTCGCCGTCTACGGGTTCTCCCGTGGCGGCTTAAGTTGTCTGGATTTCCTCAAAAAAGTCATGGTGGGAGTTAATACAGGTTCCCCTGTTTAAGCTCACCATGACTAAGACGCAATTCTTTCCTTGGAGGGAATTATTGTACGGGGGTTGAGAGTGACGTCAGAATAGTCAATATATTAGTTAGTTTTTGTAGGACCATGAGATGGTCAACTTAATTTACTAAGCATCATAGGTTAGACAGGAAACTAGAAATATGAATTCTCGAAGATATGCGAATTAGCCTCGAATCGTTTTATTATTTAATGTAACTCAGTCTACGTTGGAAACCGTATTAAAGTCTAGTTTGAAATTGAAATTTATCGGATTACATTCAATCTGTTTATTGATTATCGTCGAAACATTTCATTTAATTCTTGTAAATTATTTTATTTCTTTATTTTAGAATATATTATTATTTATTATCAAATATGGTGTCATCAATGACTTTACCTTTTCACTCTAGGATAATTTATTATGCAATTTAAATATCAGCCAGCAGGCTAAGATTCATATTGCTCTAGTATTTGACTTAACAATTGTCAGTCAGCAGACAAAGATATTTTTAATTTAAAGAAACTAGATTTATGTCAACGATTTCAAGAACCTTGGATATCCGGCGAGCGAATTCCGGAGCAACAAAAATTACTATCATTCTAGATGTGTTAAAAAATTTAAAAATATCAACTCTAAAACTACCCCCACCCCTCTAATTCGTTCACGAAAGTTCTTGAAAGTCACAAAAAAAATTGCACGCAGAATAGGACAATATACGTTTAAAATACCCCCCCCCCACCTCTCCGACCCCCCCATAAAAAAGTTCTAGAAGTTTCTCAAAGGTTAAATTACGCATCAAATAAATAAAAAATACCCCCACTATCTCCACTGAAATCGAATGTTCTAGAAGCTTCTGGAGGGTTCTGCAGGGGTCACACGTGCAAAAAAAAGTAACCCCCACCACCTGAAATTTGAATTTTTTAGAGGGTTCTGGAAGGTTACACACGCGTATGTAAAATCGGTGATTCAAATTTCGCAATATTACGCAAGTATTTTTCATGTAATCTACCCTTTTTTCAAGGTTAAATGAGCTCCACCCCCCTTGAATGTTCTAGAAGCTTCTGGAAGGTCACGCACGCGTACGTAAGATCAGGGTTCTGCAGGGGTCACACATAAATGAAAAATACCCCCACTTTCAACTGTACAGAAAAAATCCCCCACACTGAAATCGAATGTTCTAGAAGCTTCTGGAGGGTTCTGCAGGGGTTACACGTGTAAAAAAGTAACCCCCACCACCTAAAATCCAAATTTTTTATTGGGTTCTGGAAGGTCACACACGCGTAATTTGTCGGTGATTCAAATTTCGCAATATTACGCAATATATTTTTCATGTAATCCCCCCTTTTTCAAAGTTAAATGACCCCCACCCCCTTGAATGTTCTAGAAGTTTCTGAGGGGTCACACACACACGTATGTAAAATCGGTGATTCAAATTTCGCAGAATTACGCTATATATTTTTCATGTAATCCCCCCTTTTTTCAAGTTTAAATGAGCCCCCTTGAATGTTCTACAAGCTTCTGTGGGGTCACACAGACACACACACACACGTAAGTAAATTAAATTTCACAGAAATGTGCCATGTATTCTTATGTAATCCCCACCCATATTCGAGGTTATGTACTATACTCTCGAGACAAACCCCCTTATTTCAAGGTTAAATTCCTTACCCCTACTCCCTTTCTGAAGGTTACCCCCCTCCAAATATTCAAATTACACGTGTAAATGCCCCCCCCCCCCCCAAGGTCACTCAGATACACACATACATAGCTCGCACACGGACACACACTAGTTGGTCCAGAAACGCTACAGTATATCTACTAATGAACAGCTATATTATTATTTACAATTGAGTAGCCGGATGCAATAACTCGCTAGGCGCTTGAACACTTGTAAAACTATTGTCCAAGCCAAATTTTTGGAGTAGATTTTCAAATTGTTTATAAAATGTTTTTAAAAATATGAGGTTATAGATAAGAAAAAAACGCATCTTTTTTTTCTCTTTCATTTTTTTGTAGAATGCATACTTTTAATAATAAAAATTAAAAACACGAAAATAATTTTTTGTAAAATCAATTACCTTTTTATAAATATCACATCATTTCTCAGTTATTTATTATTGAAATTGATTAAAATTTGGTACACGTATGCAGTATATACTGGTAAAGCCTAAAAGCACAGTAAAACCTTTAAAAAATTATATTGTTTAATAATATTTAATACAAAAGTAATAAGTTCAATAATTTTAGTTTTCTAACTTTGAAGTCAAAAATTTCTATTAATGATTTAAAATAGCGGTAACTTGTAATGAGAAAGGTTTTCATTTAGTATTAAGGAAGTTTTTTTCGCAAAGTTTGAAACTCATAATCGTAGGAATAAGGAATCATAAAAAGAATTGTGGAATCTTATTTATTTTTATCGTTGCGTCCGCCATATTGTCATGTGTCTACGCTAGAGGTATAGAGAACAGGGAGAACAGCTGACGACTGTAGTACATGATAATATGGCGGACGCAACGATAGAAATAAATAACGCTTCACTATTCTTCATATAGTTCTTTATTTATACGTTTATGAGTTTCAAACTGTGTGAGAAAAACTTTCTTAATACTAAATAAAAAACTTTCTCACTACAAGTTACCGCTATTTTAAATCATTAATAAAAGTTTTTGACTTCAAAGTTAGAAAACTAATATTATTGAACTTATTACTTTTGTATTAAATATTATTAAACAATATAATTTTTTAAAGGTTTTACTGTGCTTTTAGGCTTTACCAGTATATACTTCATACGTGTACCAAATTTTAATCAATTTCAATAATAAATAACTGAGAAATGATGTGATATTTATAAAAAGGTAATTGATTTTACAAAAAATTTTTTTCGTGTTTTTAATTTTTATTATTAAAAGTATGCATTCTACAAAAAAATTAAAGAGAAAAAAAAAGATGCGTTTTTTTCTTCTCTATAACCTCATATTTTTAAAAACATTTTTTAAACAATTTGAAAATCTACTTTAAAAATTTGGCTTGGACAATAGTTTTATGCGTGTTCGAGCGCCTAGCGAGTTATTGCATCCGGCTACTCAATTACAAAATTGAAAACTTTCTTATATTTTAAAAGATTTTCATGTCTGAAGTGTACAAAACTACATTTTTTATTTTGGGTCTTATAAGGCCAAATTTTTATTTTGGGCCTACAAATAAACAGTTGTATTATTAGTTACAAAATTACAAAATTTATACTATTTTAAAAGATTTTTAGGTCAGAAGTGTACAAAACTACATTTTTTATTTTGGGCCCAAAAATGTATTTCAATATTAATGAACTATAATAATACGGAAATAAAAAGATTTTTTGCAAAACTTCAAAAAATGCTTTTCTATGCATGTGTATGTGTACTTTTGTGGCACTGCCATATCTCAGGTTCTAATTAATATTTTTAAAGTCTGTAAATTGGAGATCCTTAATTGGGCTAATAGACATTTGCACACGAAATTTCACTTCATTCAGTCGAGTCCTTCTCGCGTTATGTCCGTACAAAGTTTTGGTGCAGACAGACAGACAGACACACACACAGAAAAAAATTTTTTAATGTCATTTTTGGAGTTTTTGCAACTTGAAATAAAAAATTATACATGAATTTTTAAATTCGAAGCAATGTACAGACAAAACTTGGATTTTATAGATATAGATAAAAAATATTACTTTAGTACTTACAAAAAATATTTTTAAATAAAGTTAACTTTATTAAATTCATGAAATTTTTTAAAAAATAATTTTGGAATTTTATTGAAAAAAAATGATTAAATTTTATTTATGTATTTAGTTTTGAATATAAACAAATTAAATTAACATTTAACTATCTTTAATTTAGGCAATATTGATTTCATTCTTTCTTCAAGACAATATCAAGCCAATTCCTTCTTCCTAATGACAGATTTAATTAAATAATTTAAATTGAAGTTAAATATTTTTGGAAGCCGCCTTGTTTTTAAAAATCGCTTTTCTATATTATATTTAACCTCTATGCTCTATTTATATTTTTTTGTAATTCTTTTTCTAATAATAATTTTTTTTTAAGTTATTATACACTCTTTTAACGGCTTTATAGGCCCAATGAGTGTCCCCCGTAGTGAGTTCCTAGAATTCAGTATTTTTTTTTTATATCCTCTAAGTGTTTTTTGCCTCTACAGAACGGCTTGAAATTAGGAGTACTCGCATTTGCCTGGACCACCCGGTATATTGGGTTTGCTCGCCAGTGGAGGGGGAAAACTGTAGAATAACATCTCCTGAGTACAACCGGTTTATCGACAGTCGAGTTCTAGTGATCTGCACATGTCGATTACCGACAGTGCATATCATTATACCTCGACGACTTTACCTTCCACTCAAGTTATCTCACAGCCGGAAAAACTCCCAGGCTCCCCTGAACGTGAACCAAGCAAGTTTGACTTGGCGCGACCGTAGAATCCAGGACCTTAACCAACTGAGCTACCTCCGTGGTCTTAATTATAAAATTGACTGCATTAATACCAGTCGTGCATTTGAATTATTTACCACTTGTTTTTTTTTTATTATTCGATCTCCATATTTAAAAATTAAAATTCTTTACATTATTTAAAAAGAATTTATGTTTTAATCAATAAAAAGTAATTAAACTTTCATATTTTTTTCTTAATTTTCAAATCTAAAGAAAAAAAAATTATTGTAATTCTTTATTTTCTGACAATTCTTTACCTTTAATAGTTTTCCTGAAATTTTAAATTATAAATTATTTCTGTAATATTATTGAAAGATATGAAAAAAAATGGTTAATTAAATTTGTTTGTTTTTCATCAAATGAAATGTAATATAAAATAACAATTTTTAACCAAAAGTATTTTTGGATAAAAAGTATGCTTAATTAAACAGTTTTTTTGGATCATCAGTACTCCCTAAAAATTTATTTAATCCTAAAGTTTTTTTTATCTAATTCTACAAAATCTATATAAATAAAATCATATTTTTTTATATGGGCGATTCTTACGTAACTGCCCTACTTGGCGGCGTTGAAAAAATACACCTAAATTAAAAATATATTCTGAAGTGTATTAGTGAATTTTAAAGGTATATATGAGAGTAACTGAAAACCAAATACCTATACATAAATATATATATATTATAACTTCTATTATATTGCACTATAACTGCTGAAATTTTAGCTCCGTGGCGTGTCCCTTTTGCAAAATGTTAACTTTAATTTAATAATTTTCGGTGAAAATATCATTATTATAACTCAGCCTTTTTTAAGCATAAAGTGTCTATATTTATGAACAATTTAGGTTAATATTGCACTTTATAATACCTTTTTCATACTTAAAAATCTGTAAAAATATTTTGTCCCTCAATTTTTCCAATTTTTGAACGCAATCTGTAGACTTATAATTAAGGTGTCATGTGTTTAGTTATTACGCCTTCTAATAAGTTAAATCTCAATTTTGATCCATTAGCACTAAATCACATGTGAAAAAAGTTTTAAAAAAGAAAAATTTTTGCTTAAAAAAAAAAATTATTTTTGTGAAAATCGCATGTGTACAAAAAAAGCGTTCAGTTCCATGTCATTACTGTTATATTACTGTAACAACTATTTGATAGTATTGTTACCATTTTCTTTAAGTTTTCATGTGAAAAAAGCGATCTGCAGAAGGAATAGATTTATTTTGCAATATTGTAGAAGTGAGGTTAGAATAAATGTCAAATTTCAGCTCCATGGTATCACGTAAAATTTTAGCTCCATGGCCTGTATGAAGTGTTCAGTGTGCTTCATGCAGAGAAACTTTTTTGTCTGTGGTGGTTATTTTAAAATATTATTCTATAAAGTAGTTTAGCAATGCCGGATGACACTGCTCGATCTCGATTTCAAATTATCCAAAAAATAAAACATAATGTTCATTATTAAATATTGTATTTGCTGTTCTTTTACAAAATTTTATGTATGTTAACTAATGTCTAAAATACTGTTAGAATATTAAATAATAATTTATGAATTTATTATTTATTTTCGTTTTAGCAAAATATTAAAAAGAAATTTTTATTTTATACAATATATTTGCAATAAAAGGATGCGGTTCAGCTCCACATGGCAGCCAATTTTCAAAAATTTGCTATTATTTTCGTATAAATATGGTTGTAGGAAAATCGTTTAAAATATACTTATATTACACCCTAATAAGAAAAATAAGTGCAGAGAAACATGAAATAAAAAATTTTTTTTTTACCAAAACTTATCTTGAAATCGGGCAGTTACGCAAGAATCGGCCATATACGTTGCATGTAGGTTTCTTAAAAATTATACCATAATGGCATTGCTATAAGTCATAAAGCATTTAAGTATTATTAAATATTTTTAAAGGTTTTATGATATTTAAAATAACTTTGTACATATAAATGTGCAAAATATGCTATTTAATATGGGTCTTATAAAGCCTAATCTCAATTTCAGTGCAAAAGTCTATTATATAATTATATTTTATCTTAACATATTCTCTGATATTTTAAAATATTGTTATACATATAATTTTAGTAAACTAAATTTTTAATTTTGGACATTATGAGACCCAATTTCAATTTCATTATCAAAAGTACGTTGCGGTATATTTGATAACTTATCTTCTGGTAGTTTAAAAGATTTTATACTCAAACTTTGGTTAAGATAAATTTTTTTGTTGACTCTTATGATTTCTTTTGGGCCAATTTTATATTAACTATAAAAAGATTCGCATAACAACCGTTGCTAAGGAAAATATTCCCATAGCAACCGTTACTATGAATAGATTTCGCATGTCAATATTTACTAAAAAAAAAATTCTTATAACAACGTTTTCTATTGAAAACATACTTATAGCAACCGTTGCTATTAAAACATTCCCATAGCAACCTTTAATATTAAAAACCTTTCAATATTAATATTTGCTATAAAAAAAATTCCCATAGCAACCGTTGCTATGGAAAACATTCCCATAGCAAGCGTTTCTATGGTAACTATTCAAATTTGCCTTAAAAACTATGCAATATCAAACATTGTTTTGAAAAACATTTCCATAGCAACCGTTGCTATGTAAAACGTGCCCATAGCAACCGTTGCCATGGATAAAATTCCAAGACAATCGTTGCTATGAATCAGATATATATTTTCCAAGCTGATCCGAGATGAATTTTATTTTGAGTTTTTTTTAACAGAATCTAAAGTATTTCTAAAGACCTGCTAAAAATACCAAGGAGACGTAAATATCCATTTGGATGCTGGAACAAATTTATATGTCAATTTTTTAAAATTTTAGGAAAAATAAATTTTTTACGTCTGATCCGAGATAAATTTGATCTTTAGCTTTTTTAATAGACCTTTAAGGATTCCCAAAGACTTGTCAAAAAATATCAAGGTGGTGTAAAGATCCATTTGGATGCTAAAACAAATTTATATGTCAATTTTTGACAATTTTGGAAAAAATGAATTTGTTTAAGGCTGATCCATATGAATTTAATCTTAAGCTTTTTTAACAGACTTTAAAATATTCTCAAAGACTTGTGAAAAAAAATTAAGGTGGTGTAAAGATCCATTTGGATACTGAAACAAATTTATATGTCAATATTGCAAAATTTTGGGAAACATAAATTTTTTTAAAATTGGATCCGAGATGCATTTGATCTTTAGCTTTTTTAACAGACTTTAAAGTATTCTCAAAGACTTGTCAAAAAATATCAAGGTAATGTAAAGATCTATTTAGATGCTAAAACAAATTTATATCTTAATTTTTGACAATTATGAAAAAACTAAATTTTTATAAAGCTTAATTTTTGACAAATTTGAGAAAAAAAATTTTTTATAAGGCTGATCCGAGATGAATTTTATCTTAAGCTTTTCTGAACTGACTCTAAAGTATTTCTAAACAATTGTCAAAAAAAATATCAAGGTGGTGTAAAGATCAATTTGGAGGCTGGAACAAATTTATATGTCAATTTTTGAAAATTTTTAGAAAAATAAATTTTTTACGGCTGATCCGAGATAAATTTGATCTTCAGCTTTTTTAATAGACCTTTAAGGATTCCCAAAGACTTGTCAAAAAATATTAAGGTGGTGTAATGATCCATTTGGATGCTAAAACAAATTTATATGTCAATTTTTGACAATTTTGGAAAAAATGAATTTGTTTAAGGCTGATCCAAATGAATTTAATCTTAAGCTTTTTTAACAGACTTTAAAATATTCTCAAAGACTTGTAAAAAAAAATTAAGGTGGTATAAAGATCCATTTGGATGCTGAATCAAATGTATATGTCAATTTCGACAATTTTTGAAAAAATGAATTTTTTTAAGTCTGATCCGACATGAATTTGATTTTTAGCTTTTTTAACAGACTTTAAAGTATTCTCAAAGACTTGTCAAAAAATATCAAGGTAACGTAAAGATCTATTTAGATGCTGAAACAAATTTATATCTTAATTTTTGACAATTTTGAAAAAACTAAATTTTTATAAAGCTTAATTTTTGACAATTTTGAAAAAACTAAATTTTTATAAAGCTTAATTTTTTACAAATTTGAGAAAAAAAAATTTTTATAAGTCTGATCCGAGATAAATTTGATCTTCAGCTTTTTTAATAGACCTTTAAGGATTCCCAAAGACTTGTCAAAAAATATCAAGGTGGTGTAAAGATCCATTTGGATGCTGAAACAAAGGATGAGTGTCAATAAGGCCGCTTTTTAGCCCCTCATCAAACAGTTTGTTATTATAAAAAACCTTACCTTTTTAGTATGCCTGACAACTTCTTCAAACACTTTTTCGATTTGTCAAATAGAAAATGAAATAACTTAACATAAAAAATTGCAAAATACATGGGTTTTTGCAATTTCTTTAAAGGGGTAGTTATTTTCATAGGTTACTAAAAGTGACCGGTCACCATACATTTCCAAAAACTTTACACACATGTTATAAAGAAAATATGTCAGAATGGGTGATTTACATTTTGAGCCCAACCTCGAAAATTCAAAATGGCGGATCAAAAATGCAGGCGAATTTTTTAAAATCAATCGGATTTTGCTCAAACCCGTTACTCGGGGGTTTTTAGGGTCGCTAATAACAAATCTAAAGTTATTTTCCGGGAATTCAAAATGGCGGATCCAATATGGCAATCTTATTTTTAAAAAAATTGACTGATCTCCATGAAACTTAGTATCAAGGGATATTTTAATGGGTTATTAAATACGACTGATCACCATACTTCCCCAAAAGCTTTTCACAAATATAATGAAGATAATATGTCAAAATAGGCGATTTATATTTTGAGCCTGACCTCGAAAATTCAAAATGGCAGATCCAACATAAAGGCGAATTTTTTAAAATCAATCGGTTTTTGTTCAAACTCGTTACTCGGGAGTTTTTGGGGTTGCTGATAACAACCCTAAAGTTATTTTTCAGAAATTCAAAATAACGGATGCAACATGGCGGTCGATTTTAAAAAAAATTGACTGAGCTCCATGACACTTAGTATCTAGGGATATTTTAATGGGTTATTAAATACGACCGGTCACCATACTTTTCCAAAAACTTTCTACACATATAATGAAGAAAATATGTCAGAATAAGAGATTTATATTTTGAGCCCGACCTCAAAAATTCAAAATAGCGGATCCAAATTTGAGGCGAATTTTTTAAAATCAATCGGATTTTGTTCAATTTCGTTATTCGGGGGTTTTTGGGGTCTCTGATAACGAATCTGATGTTACTTTCCAGAAACTCAAAATGGCGGATCCAATGTGGCCATCGATTTTTTAAAAAAAATTTACAGAACTTCATAAAACTTGGTATCTAGGGATATTTGGGGTCGCTTATATTACACGTTTGACTTATGAATTTTGGAAAAAAATACTGAATAATTGCGAAGTAAATTGTCGATTGACATTACCGACAGAAATTACATTGCGCATGCGTTTGTGCTTTAAAACACTGGTATGTATGTGTTTGGGCAATAGTATATCAGTGCTCATGTATTTGTGCTTTAGAACACCAGTGCGCAAATATTTGTAAGTTGGAACTCTAGTGCGCATTTATTTATGCCCTAAAAAACAAGTGCGCATGTATTAATACCCTAGAGAACTAGGGCCCATGTATTTATACATTAGAACACTGCGGTGCGCATGTATTTATGCCCTAAAAAAGTAGTGAGCACGTATTTTTGTGCTAAGACATATTTTATATTTTATTTTAGGGCATAAATGTATATGCGCACAAATGATCCAACGCACAAATACATGCGCCCTGGTTTTACAGTGCATAAATATGTGCGCAATGGTGTTCTAAAGCACAAATGCATGCGCACTACCCAGCAAGAAGGCCAACATTGAAAAAGATTAAAAAATCTAATAATTTTCATGATTTCGTAAATTATTTCATCTTGTTTAATCCCTTTTTCCGACTCGACTTTTAAATCCCTCGATAATAGCTAGTTTTATCGTGAAAACAATCCCAGCAAATCTCATTTTGAATTTGTGTACATTTTAGAAATGACTTTTAATCCGACAATTTTAATATACTTTTCAAGTCAGTTCCGCGTCGTTCGCGTCAGTTCGCGTTTGACGCGATGTTTAACATTTCGTGTATTTGTGGTTTTGAAAGAAGTTCGCTGGTTATTAGTATATACTATAGCATTAAAGAAATTCATGAGCACTTAAATATTCTATTATATAATTAGAATACTTTAATTTCCGAACAATATAGGTCATACAGGTTTCTTTATATTCAGAGTTTTTAGGTTATATTGTGCTTCATGTGTAAATCATTATCTTTTCATTAATTACTCCGACTTTTTTAAAAGTGCATAAAGTTCAATAAGTGAGTTAGCACTTATAATTATGCATTCAGATTTAGAGACTATCCCAGTAAAGAAAGAATTTTTGGACAAGCGAAAAGGTAAGTTGAACAAGCTTCATGTTCAACTTGCCTTTTGCCAATAGGAAGGTTGGATTGGTTGTTCAACCTGCCTATGCGTTATGTTCAACTTACTTAAATATTTAATACGTTAAATAAGACGGAAATATGAATTGAATATTATTTAAAATACACAGAATTACGTAAATATATGTCGATTTATTGTGATACATAGGGGAGTGGGCCCCAAGATGGACAGGGCCCCAAGATGGACATT
This sequence comes from Ganaspis brasiliensis, assembly GCA_037103525.1. Taxonomy (NCBI): domain Eukaryota; kingdom Metazoa; phylum Arthropoda; class Insecta; order Hymenoptera; family Figitidae; genus Ganaspis; species Ganaspis brasiliensis. Next base: position 815,540 of record JAZKLR010000407.1, read on the forward strand.
TCGTATAAAATTTTTGTTTAAGGTGACAGCGCCTTATGCTTTCTGTCATTTTTGTTGTTTGTATAGACGAACATTTTGATGCACATTTGAAGAAAAAAAACCAGTTGGTTTTTCTTCTACACATACCACGTAATTTTGTGTCTAAAAAAGTTTTGTAACAGTTTTTTCTCAAGTTGGTAAAGTTATTTAAATTTATGATTTAGAATGAGTACTGAACGTTATAATATTCTTTATTTATCGTATAATAATATTCTAAAATCATTTTACTAATTCAGTATTCATATCTATATTTTTACTGGGGATCAAAAAATGGTGTCATGTACCCTAAGATGGACAGGCCTAAAATCTCAATGTATTTTTTTGCATATTTTCGATTTTACACTTTTTTCAATAATTTTTTGAGCCAATTAATTAAAATTTTTTATTTTCCACCATAAAATTTCATTTTATCGTTAGAGAATTTATTATATTGATATTTTTCGACATTTTATTACTTTTTACTGTTAAGCTATTAAATTGAAGTTTTTAGAAATTTTATTTCTTGATAAATTCCGTAAAATGATTGAAACTTAGTTCAAGAATTGTTACACGATGTTCATTTTTTATTTACTACAATTTTCAGAGAATTTTAAGAAGGTGTCCATCTTGGGGCCACTTTTTTTTAGACCGAAAATTTTAGCAATTAGAAAAAATGCTTTAAAAAATGTTTATGTTCAAAATAAAATTTTATCTCTGTGGCCATAAGTTACCTTATAAATTGTACTTTCATCCGGTATAAAACATTTTAATAGATTTTATTCGGTTTGGATTCTACAGCAATAAATCGATAGGGTGGCCAACTTGGGGCCCTCTCCCCTACTAAAAATTGTACCGTTGAAGATAGAATTATTTAAAACAATTGAAAAATTTTGGTGTGTGGAAATCCACACACGAAAAAATTTGGTGTGTGGACTACTCCACACAGTCCACACAACTGGCGCCGCCCCTGAATTAAAGTTCACAAAATTTTCTGTAAATCAAAAAAAAAACTCTTCTACCTATCGCCGTTACCAAAATATGGTCATTTGAATTTTAAATTTAATGGAAAAATAGTTAAAATTTAACATTAGGTCTAGATTATTTGGTGACATTGTTTTCGTAGAACTTTACCTCAATACCAAAATTTAATACGTTTAAGAAGGTTCAATTTTGAACAGTTTCAAATTAAAAAAAACTGATTTATCTCACATACATCGAAAGTTACATTGATTTAAAGAATGTCTGTTTGTATAAGTGAAATTTGAGTGGTTTTTAAAAATCTATTTATTTTGCAAAATGCAACATAATCATATTAACAATGTTTACTTCTTTGAAAAGTAAATAGTAAGGTATAGAGATTTGGTAACATACAACGATGATATTTTCAAAATGCGTGAAGGCCGTTGTATTCACAAAGAACGCGCTTTAATCTTCAATGTAACTTTCGATGTATGTGAGATAAATCAGTTTTTTTTAATTTGAAACTGTTCAAAATTGAACCTTCTTAAACGTATTAAATTTTGGTATTGAGGTAAAGTTCTACGAAAACAATGTCACCAAATAATCTAGACCTAATGTTAAATTTTAACTATTTTTCCATTAAATTTAAAATTCAAATGACCATATTTTGGTAACGGCGATAGGTAGAAGAGTTTTTTTTTTTTGATTTACAGAAAATTTTGTGAACTTTAATTCACTTCTGCGTCACTTTAATGAAATAACGTTCAATAGAGGAGTAAAGTTTAAAAAAATTAAGAAAATCTCCATTTTTTCAACTATTTTCTAAATTTTTCTTAATTCTATGAATCAAAATGGTTTAATTCTTATAAAAAATCTATTTTTATGTTAAATTATAGCTTTTAAATCATTAAGTATTTTAATAAACGGTATTTTAATGAAAATATCTTCAATAACCTACAAAAAAAATTGAAAAATCAATATATTTTGAGTTTCCCTCCAACGATTATTTTAATTTTCATCTTAAAATGATCGTGAGGCATCACCGAACTGATTTCAAAAAAAACCTGAGAAAGGTCATGCAGTTTGGGTTGAACTTAAACGAAGCTCACCGTGTGCGCACCAGTGTTCTAATGTATAAATACATGGGCCCTAGTTCTCTAGGGTATTAATAATACACGCGCACTTGTTTTTTAGGGCATAAATAAATGCGCACTAGAGTTCTAACTCACAAATACTTGCGCACTGGTGTTCTAAAGCAGAAATACATGAGCACTGATATACTATTGCCGAAACACATACGCACCAGTGTTTTAAAGCACAAACGCATGCGCAATGTAATTTCTGTCGGTAATGTCAATCGACAAAAAAAGCTGTTAAACGTTTACAATTGATAACTAGTTAGAAGCGAGTTCATCCATTCTCCAGCATATGGTTAAGTAATATTATAAGAATCAATCATGAAAACTGCATATTTGTGCAGTAAACACCCAAGTAGCACGTAATATTACGTGAGTATCGCAGTAATATTACTTCAAATATTGGTAATATTACGGGTTGATGTTACAGTAATATTACTGTGACATTAAAATGTCCGCGTCAAGGTAATATTACAGGATAATGTTGAGGTAATATTACGTAGTAATATTACAAAGAAATATTGAGTTAATATTACAGTAATATTACAAATCTCCTTGTAATATTACATTAATATTACAAATATGTAGTACAATATGTAGAAGACTTTCACTCAGAAAAAAATTTCTTTTCGACAACCAAATTTTGTTTGAATCAACCAAAAAAATGCATTGATATACAGTTAAACAAATGTTTGGTTTATATCCCGGTAAAAAGAGGTTGATTAAAACGCATAAATTGGCATTTAAAAAAACAGTGATTTGAATGCTGACAGATGCCTACTAATTCCGTTTTTGTCCTCAATGCCATTTAACGCGTTTTCTTGATTGATATTTGTTTCATTTTAATCATTTTGAATGCTCACAAATTTTATGAAAAAAGTTGAATGCGTTTCTTTACCGTCAAGCGAAACACCACGAATTAGATCCAAATGCCATTAAATGCTTTCTGATAATGTATCAAATTAAATGCCATTCGATGTCTTCAAGAAAACAATTTTGAACGTAGTCAATGCCTCAAGAAGTTTAATGCCGTTCTATGCCTATGTCAGCAGATTAAAAAGACGCCATTCTGCTATCGTTAACTTGTTCATTCTTTGCAGGGCGTCGTCGTGGCATCTTTGTATTTTGTGTTGTTCGATCTATTTTAACTAAATCGCGTTATTGAAGTGAAAAACAAAGTGATTTTGTGTCTAATACTTATAGTTTACCTAAACAAAGTGAAGGAGTAAACGCAAACATAAGTTTTAAAGTCATTTTGTCATTTTTTGTTGCATGCAAGACAAAATACGAAAATGACGTTAAGTGTTAAATTTAGTGCTTATATTTTATTCTATTTTGGTCTACTATTTAGCTAAAGTTAACCTATTAACATATTTAAACTTAAAAAGTAAAATATTGATAAAGACAATAATCAGAGTAAAACATAACAATATCACAGGTTCAATTTTCCCTTACAATATGGCTACTGGTTTGTTTTTAGGCATTTGAAGGCATTCATACAAAAACGGAATCAAAGCGCATTGAAACGTTTTTATGCGTTTTAATCAACCTCTTTTTACCGGGATAACCAAATAATTTCATTATACACATTTGTTTGAATGAACCAAATAGATTATTACAGTTGACTAAATGTTGTGTTTATAATACAACCAACAGGTTTGTTTAATACAACCAAAAAGTTTGTTCCATACAAACAAATTAATTGTATTAAATTTATTTGGTTCGTTCAAATAAATATTTTGATATACACAATCAAATGTTACTAATTTTTCTTTAATGTTTGAATTTCCTAATTAAATATTTTATTTGTATATTATTAATTAATTTCCAATTTTATATTTATGATTTTAAAGTAATAACAATAATCATCATAATAAACTGTAAATTAACTGATAAATATGCAAATAAAATATTAAGAAATTCAGATGTTATAGAAAAATGCATAACAGTTAAGCATTTTTAGAATAGTATATTATGCATCAAGGGAGGGAAGTCCGTGTTTTTTTGTCAAGCACAAATGTTCGGAGAACGTTGTGCGAGACAAAAAATCGGCCTCCCGAGGTGCATATGCTATTTTCTATCACAAATGTACGAAAATCTCGTGTTTTGTACGCGTTATCGGGTCAGCACTCGCAGTTTTCAGGTTAGTGACGTTAGAGATAAAAAAACTGTGAGTTCTGCCCCGCTTAAGGCGAACGAAAACACGAGGTTTTCGTGCATGTGTGGTAGAAACAATATTTTCTTCTCTTCAAGGTTGTTTTCTTACGGAGCGTTTCTCCGCAGAAGAATCTTTTACTTCCAAATTTATTAAAGAATTGAAAAGTCACAATAAGTCACTCAAATGTTACAAGCACAGTTAAACACACGACGTGTTAAACATAACCTGCAGGAAATCAAAATCTCTTTTATATACACTAATAACCTAAAACACACTATAGCTCACTTTGTAGGAAGTTTCCACGTAATCCAATTTCTGAAATAAGAAAACAACACTCACTAAATTTATAAAACACAAGTTATGATAATAGAAAAACACTATACGGAACGACGCGATTGACATGACGCTTGTTTAAACGCATCTCGAGTTTGACTATATATTATATCTATTTGAATAATAATTGAATGGATCAAAACATTTGGTTAAATAAACCAAACTCTTTGTTGACTGAAATAAATGGTGCTTTATTAAACACTTATTTTAGTCCAAAGAAAGAGTTTGGTCGATCGAAACAAATACATTTAAATAATAATTTTGTTTCTGGAAACCAAGGCATTTGTTGCAAGGAACCAAATGCTTATTTAATCTGATAAAACTTTTTTGTTGTATCAAATAAAATAAGTTAACTAAACGGTTTGTTTAATTGAACTGAAATTTTTTTCTGAGTGTTCTAAAATATATTCTAAGAGCTAAGTAGCCGAGTGGTTTAAGACATCTACCTACATGGTCAGCTTACAAGGGTTCAAGACTCGGTCCCCCAAAATTTTTTATACATTATATTTAATTGTAATATTACTATAATGTCACTGTAATATTACTGTAATATTACTTTGTAACATTACTGTAATATTACCTTGTAATATTACCTTGACGCGGACATTTTAATGTCATAGTAATATTACTGTAACATCAACCTGTAATATTACTAATATTGAATGTAATATTACTGCGATATACTTACGTAATATTACGTGCTACTTGGGCATTATTATTCATTTATTTACTTCGCAATTATTCAGTATTTTTTTCCAAAATTCATAAGTCAAACTTGTAATATAAGCGACCCCAAATATCCCTACACTGAGAAAAAAATACTCTTGAATCTATAGTATTTTGGTTTGAAGCATCAAACGGCGTCTTCGCCCTCGTTCGAACACATTTACTATCATTTTAAAAGTATGTACTATTAACTTTCGCACTATGAATTTGATAGTATATGCTTTTAATTAAACAATATTCTTATTGTTTTCAAAGTAAAAATGTTTGATTTAATAGGATGATTTTGTTCTTTCAATTACAAACACACAAGATTCAATAGTATACTTAAACGAATCAGAAGTAGATTCTGATTTTTTCAACAGTAAAAGTGTTTGAATCCATAGCATAATTTTGTTGTTTTGTTTGTAAACGCTCAAGATTTAATAGTATATTTAAAGGAATCAAAGGTAGATCTTATTATTTTTTTAAGATTATTCACTGAGAAAAAATGTTTTTGAATTTTTTGAGATTTGTCTTTGTTTCAATTATTATTTTATTATATCTTGTCATTTTATTACTTCTATTATTCATTATTAATACAGTTTCATAACATTTTTTATATAATTTTTACGAATACAACGTACACGACTTAATAATAACGCTTCGCTTATAAATTAAAAATATTCGACGCTGAGAGGTCTCGAACGCGTGACCCCTGGGCCTAAAGCCAAACGCTCCAACCACTATTTTTTTTTCATTTATTTTTTTTATAACATTCTGATATACATATAATCAAGCAATAAATAAAACAGAAGAGCGTTCAACATTTGTCTTAGTACAAAAGAAAAACTAGTCGATAAACGGGAAAAAATCAATTTCCACTCGTCGACAATAGATGACTTTTTTTTAATAATAATGAATTCCTAAAATTTCAGTTATTTACTTAAACTAAGAGACTAATCTCTGACACGATTGTCTTCGATCTCTCACACTGTTCTAGGAATTTTTTAATTACTGAAATAGAAAAATAGCCCCGTCCTGCAATCAGTTGGGAACCACAAAAACTATCACGTACCTTTAATTTATAGGAGAATGGGATTGAAGGAAATAGGAAGGGATATGAGCCAGATGAAACTGGTTTCCTTGTATCTTAATTTATAACCTCTAATGCTTTTCTCTATTTTCGTTTATCCACCAATATTTGGTCGGGCGATTCGTTCTACTCTTGGGACGATCCACTCTAGGCAGGTACGTGGAATACAACAATTTGATTTCTGGATTTTCTTGCAGATCTCTCTCGCTATATGCAATTCTCCTGTCCTTCAGGTTCCTCTGGATGTGGTAGATTATGGGGAGATTGTTGGCATCCAGGATGAAGCCATGCCCATCCAAATGCGTGAATGCCTCAGGAGTCAGATATCCAGTGGCGATCAAATCTCTCAGCGATTTCTCATCCTTCGCAAATGGCAACGATATCAGCGGATTTACCGCGTTTTTGCAAGCTCTCACGATATAATCTCGTGTGAGCTTAACAATAAAGCTGTCGACTCTCGTAATATCTGCTGCATCGTATACCTTTGCGTTGGGTGTGTATCTCTCGAAATTTGACTTCCTGCTTCTGTGAAGCCTCACGCAATGTCTCAGGCAGCTCCTCTCGAATGCCCTCAATCTCTCCATCGTCATCGGTGCAATTCCATACCAAATGGGGCAACCGTAGGTTAGGACAGGTCGAATTAGCATTATATATGCGAGCGTCTTGATCTCTAACCACTATGCTATACGCTCGCTGGAAGAGACTGAACGAACAACATTTATAAGCTACACCAAGAATTGGGAGAAGTAAATTATTAAGATACACTCGCTAATATTTTTTCAAAAATAAAAAAATGACTTAAAATCACTTTTAAGGACTTTTGCAAAAAACATTTCGGGTCACTTTTTTCGAAATTTTTATTTATTCAAAAAATTTCCAAGTCCCAATCAAAAAAATTTTTTTTCGAAAGAAATGTTTGTAGTTTAAATAACTTATAATCACTATTTAACAATTTTGACATTAACATTTTAGACATGTTTTTGATTTTTCATTTCTGAAAAAATTTCAAAGTCCAAATCGAAAAAAATTTTTTTCTATTTAAAAGTTTATAGTTCAAATAACTTGAAATCACGTTTAAGGACTTTTTAACTAAACATTTGGTATTCGCAGTTGGAGATTTTTTCAGAAATGGAAAATCAAAAACTTCATTTTTTGAAAAAAATGTCCCAAATGTTAATGTCAAAAGTGTTAAATAGTGATTATAAGTTATTTGAAATACAAACATTTCTTTCGAAAAAAAATTTTTTTTTTCGATTGGGACTTAGAAATTTTTTGAATGAATCAAAATTTCGAAAAAAGTGACCCGAAATGTTTTTTTTCAAAAGTCCTTAAAAGTGATTTTAAGTCATTTGAACATAATTTTAAAATGATATTAAGAGGGTATTAAGAGTGTCTTAATTAATACCCCACTAATAAATACCACAAATTCCGGTAGAGAATCATCTTTCTTTGATTCTATTTAATATATTATGGATTCAAAGGTATCCGCTTTTGAACCTATTCAAAGATTTTATTAGTTGCATTAACAGTAGATACTATAAAATTTGAAGTATATTTGTTTGAATCTATTATTGTTTTCTTCGATATATAAAGATATTCCATTAATTTAATAAGATATTTATTGTTTTAAAAGTATGATTTCTTTGAATCAAGTCAAGATTTGTTGAATCAAGTTTATATACTTTTCTTTTGTATTTTAACGGCATTGCAATTATAAGTATAAAGTACTATACTTTTAAATCATTAGTTCCAGTTTTTTGATTTAATGAAAAATTTGTTTGAATCTATAGAAAAACTGTTGTTTTGAAAGTACCGAAATCAATAGTATCGGCACTATTGATTCAACAGTATCTTTTTCTCAGTGTAGATACCAAGTTTTATGAAGTTCAGTAAATTTTTTTAAAAATCAATGGCCACATTAGATCCGCCATTTTGAATTTCTGGAAAGTAACATCAGATTCGTTATCAGCGACCCCAGAAACCCCCGAATAACGAAATTGAACAAAATCCGATTGATTTTAAAAAATTCGCCTCAAATTTGGATCCGCTATTTTGAATTTTCGAGGTCGAGCTCAAAATATAAATCTTTTATTCTGACATATTTTCTTTATTACATGTGTGCAAAGTTTTTGGGAAAGTATGGTGACCGGTCACTTTTAGTAACCTATGAAAATAACTACCCTTTTACAGAAATTGCAAAAACCCATGTATTTTGCAATTTCTGAAGTTGAGTTATTTTTTTTCTATTTGACAAATCGAAAAACTGTTTTAAGAGGTTGTCAGGAATACTAAAAAGGTAAGATCTTTCATAATAAAAACGGATTTGATGAGTGGCCAAAAAACGGCCTTATTGACACTCATCTTTTATATATTAATTTATGTCAATTTTGAATATAATGAATTTGTTTAAGGCTGATCCAAATGAATTTAATCTAAAGCTTTTTTAACAGACTTTGAAATATTCTCAAAGACTTGTCGAAAAAAATTATGGTGGTGTAAAGATCCATTTGGATGCGGAAACAAATTTATGTCAATTTTTGACAATTTTGGGAAAATTAAATTTTTTTTAAAGCTGATCCGAGATGAATTTTACCTTCAGATTTTTTTAACAGACTTTAAAGTATTTCCAAAGACTTGTTAAAAATAGCAAAGTGGTGTAAAGATCCATTTGGATGCTAGAACAAATTTATATGTCAATTTTTGACAATTTTGGAAAAAATGAATTTGTTTAAGGCTGATCCAAGTTGAATTTAATCTTAAGCATTCTTAACAGACTTTAAAAAATTCCCAAAGACTTGTCTCAAATGAAGTTTTTAAATATTTCTGTATTTCTGAAAAAAAAATCCAACTAAAGAGCATCAAATGAGCCCAACAGACGAGTCAGTTTGCAAAAAAGCAGATAATTATATAAAAGTTTTCTACCTGGGTGAGCAAAAAATATTTTTCTATTTAACTTTGAAAAAACAGTTTCTCTGAGATGAAAATTTTAAGTAATTCTTTAAAAATAAAACCCAACTAAAGAGCATTAAAAGAGTCTAATAGACTAGTCAGTTTGCAATAAAGCAGTTGATTATATAAAAAATTTTCTAACTGGGTGAGCAAAAAGCCATTTTTTTTATTTAACTTTAAAAAAACCAGTTTCTCTCAGATGAGATTTTTAAGTAATTCTTTAAAAATAAATCCAACTAAAGAGCATTAAATGGGCCCAATAGACGAGTCAGTTTGCAATAAAGCAGTTGATTATATTAAAATTTTCTACCTGGGTTAGCAAAAAAACATTTTTTTTATTTAACTTAAAGAAAAACAGTTTCTCTCAGATGAAATTTTTAAGTAATTCTTTAAAAACAAATCCAACTACAAACTAACCCTTAATTTTATGCTAAAATGTCATAAATAGTATATTAAGCAACAAGGGGTTAAGGGCAGCCATTTGTTTACGCTGATGTTTGTGTACGAGTGACAGTCAAGGGCGAAGCCCGAGACGTGAACGAGTACACAAACATCATTGTAAACAAATTGGACTGACTTTAAACCCGTGTTGCTTACGATACTTTTTATTCCAAAGGCACAAGCTTGGTGCTTTTAAATGTTTGTAGGTTAGGGTCTAAATGCATTCACTTGTTTGACCGTATAAAAATGGCGGCCATTTTTGCCCTGTGGTGGAAAAAATGCATGGATCAGCTGTTCATTTTTTCCCTAGGGAAAAAATGGAAGCCATTTTTACCCGGTCGAACAAATGAATGCGTTTAGACCCTGCCTACAGGCATCTAAAAGCGCCATGTTTGTGCCTGTGGGATAAAAAAGTTATTTTAAGTGGTTCTAACCAAACTTTGAATTGGGATTTTTAAGAAAGCATTACAAAGGTACTAAATATTCACTTTTTTGTTTTTTGGGATGTGTAATTAATCGCTTTTCAACATTCTGAGTGAACTGAAATAAAAAGTAATTTTTTTTTAATTTACAATCGTTTTTTTTAAATGAAATGTTCTTTTGACTAAGAAATGATTTTGATAGTTAAAATTTGAAAAAAAATTTAAATCCAGAAAATTTTTAAAAGAAATTTTTTGAAAAAAGATAGCTTTTGTATTTTTCTAAAAAGTGTTTAAAAGTGATTCAAAGTGCTCTTAACATAGCTTTTAATTGGTATAAGGATTTTACGAAGATAGTACTAAAACAAACATTTTTTTGAAAAAAAGGAAAATTTAATATTTTTCAATTTAAAAAGGGAAAAAGGAATCAAAGGAAAATGTTTGAAAAAATAAACCACAATCAGGGCCGCCGAGAGAAAATTCGGGCCCGGGTCCAAATTTTTGAGGGCTCATATGGACCATATCGCGGACTGTTACGTTACATTTTTACGCACATTTCAACAAAAAGTTTCCAAAACCACACGAAATTGAATTGTTTCAATATATTTTATACATGTATCTAAAAGTATGCTTCTCTAATAACATTTTTTACTAATATAAAGATTTCCGTATGTTTTGTTCATTAAGAGTTATGAATGTTTAAGTACGGACTGTTACGTTACACAGTTTTGGAAGTAAGCTTTAGAGCTGTCCTACATTGTTGAAAAAGCCTGTTCTTTTAGTGGACTATTTTTAACGTGTAGTAGATAATTTCGTAGTTTTTGAATAAAAGTAATAAAATTAAATTATAAATTATAATTATAATTTATTATAATTATAAATTATAATTATAATTTATTATAATTATAAATTATAATTATAATTATATAATTATAATTAATATAATTATAATTATAAATTATATAAAATATCTTGATCTGGGAACAAGACCCATATATTCCTACAAATTTTGAAGAGCTAAATCCGAATTTGAGATCAGAATTGGCCAGACGGGTCTGAGTTAGAACCTAACGTTAAAAAACAAGTTGAAATCGCTAATATAGCAGACAAAAATAATTTTTTTAAGAAATGCTTAATTAAACTCACTATATGGGGATTTAGAGAATCGCTGATAAAAAATCTATTCAACGTTTTCAAGATTATAAATAGATCCTGACCTTAAATTGTGTGATAAGAATCTATATTGAGTTTCATTAATTTAATCAATAATTTAGAATTTTTGTCTGCCATTTTGCATTTCCCAAATAGCACGATAGTTTGCTGTAAGGCTACTGTAAGGGTTATCCGTAAAGGTTGTAAGGTTACAAAGTAAGCCGGTAGTAAGCATACAGTGAGCTTAAAATATCCGCCTAACAGTAAGCTTACAAAGTAAGGTCGTGGTAAGCTTACATCGTAAGCTTGTGGTAAGCTTACACTGTAAGGTTGTGAAATGTAACCTTACAGTGTAAGCTTGTTATAAGCTTACAACAAGCTTACGATGTAAAGTTGTCATTTTTTAATAAAAAAAAATTATTTAACACCTTTTTGCGGGACGCCGTTGAGGATATGTTCACTAAACATATTTACGAAGACAATTAATATAATATTAAAAATCTTGACGCCAACGAGTTTCGAACCTAGCTAACCTAACTACCGAAACTAAATGCGAGCGCATTAAACCCCACGGCTATCGAGGACTTAGAATTCATTTCAGGAAATGTAAATCATATGTTACCAGAGAAACTTCCAAGGTAAAATATCATTTACATTTTCTGAAATGAAATCCAAGTCCTCCATAGCCGTGAGGTTTAATGCGCTCGCATTTAGGTTCGGTAGTTGGGTTAGCTAGGTTCGAAACTCGTTGGCGTCAAGATTTTTAATATTATATTGTCTTCGTAAATATGTTTAGTGAACATATCCTCAACGGCGTCCCACAAAAAGGAGTTAAATATTTTTTTTTTTATTAAAAAATGACAACTTTGCATCGTAAGCTTGTTGTAAGCTTACAACAAGCTTACACTGTAAGGTTACATTTCACAACCTGACAGTGTAAGCTTACTGTAAGCTTACTGCAACCTTACGACGTAAGCTTACTATAACCTTACACCGTAAGCTTGTGGTAAGCTTACCACAAGCTTACATTTTAAGCATTTTGTAAGCTTACCACAAGCTTACATTTTAAGCATTTTGTAAGCTTACCACAAGCTTACGATGTAAGCTTACCACGACCTTACTTTGTAAGCTTACTGTTAGGCGGATATTTTAACCTCACTGTATGCTTACTACCGGCTTACTTTGTAACCTTACAACCTTTACGGATAACCCTTACAGTAGCCTTACAGCAAACTATCGTGCTATTTGGGTTGCCATTTAAATTTTGAAAAACCATGAATACATTCGTTATCAGCGGTCCCAAAAACACATAAATACTATGTTTCATTAGGAATGTAGAAAATTATGCTTTTTTGTCCGCCATCATACAGAAACTATTTTAAATTTTGAAAAATTTGAGCGAATGCATTATCACCGACCCCAAAAATCCCCATATACTGGGTTTTATTAATTTTAATCAATAAGATAAAGTTTGATCTAACATGGATGACATTTTCTATTTTTTGTACAATTTGCGCTTTTTTCGCGTCGCTTTTTTTTAAATATAATGTATTAAGGGCATGTGATGGATTATGACGTCACTGGTTTAGGCAAAATTTTTCTGTAACTTTTCTGCCAAAATATTGAACATTTTGTCACGAAACTAGGTAGAATAATCTAAAATATTATTAGGAAGGTCTTTCTGACCCCAAATCAGTTTTGAAAAAAAATGCAATTTTTCTAAAATTCACCAAAATTAATTTTGGGACAAAATTCGAGTAAATTCAAGTCAGATAGACCTTCCTAAAGACGTTTTGAGTAAATGTACAATGTTTCGTGACAAAATATTCAATATTTTAAGAGAAAGGTTACAGACAATGTTTGCCTGTACCAGTGACATCATAATCCATCACATGCCCTTAATGATTGTATATTTTTAATGTTCAAACAATTTGTGTCAATTTCAGATTCACACTGAGAAAAATGAGTTAGCTACTATATGCATAGCTAATTTTTAGCGGTGGTAGCTAATATTGAGCTGTTTCAGTAATTAAAATTAGCTGTGAAAGCTAATTATTAGTTGTGTTAGATAAAAAAATAGCTATCATGTTTCAAGTCTGAAGGTTCAAGTTTTATTGTTGAGTTTGATGTTGATAATCTTATGTCTTGAGAGGCAGAAGTTTATAACTCATGTCTAGATTTGCATGTCTTATGTCTTATGTTATGTGTTTCGATTCTTATATTTTGAGTTTGATGTATATTGGATCATATGTTTTCAGTTTTAGGTTCATTAGGGTCATGTCTAGATTTTCATGTCTTATGTCTTGAGTTATTTGTTTCGATTCCTACACTGCAAAAACTGGTATCTTCTAAATGTCTTATTTTAAGACATTTTAGTGTCTTGCGGACCAACTTTGGAAGGACATCTTGTTATGTTGGCAAAGTAGTAGTCCTTTTAGAAGAGGATATATGCTAAGGTTGCATGAGCGATGGCGACTTTAGAGTGATGGGTCACGAGTTCGAGTCTTCCAGCTTCGGATTTTTCAGTTTCAGATTTTTGAATGTTTCAATTAAGTCATCAATGTGCAGTTAAATGGTATGTTTGAAATCGGACAGACAGGAGTTAAAATATAAATTTTATTTCCCATCTAATCTCTAAGAATTTTCCAGGAATCAGTTTATCATTTACCTAAAATATTTAGGTTTGAAATGGTACCAAGTTTCCATTCTTGCCCCAAACTCAAGTAGAAAGTTCGTGAATATTTCAAGAATTGTTTCTTTCCGTGTAGGTTGTTTACTATTTATCTCTTACGGTTTAAGTAATTTGTTAAAAGTTCTGGGTTCTAAGTATTAGGTCTTTTTTCTTGAGTATTTCATCTTGTGTTTTATGTTTTGAGTCTTAAGGTTTAGGATTTATTTATGAATTTTATTGTAATAATCTTATTTCTTAAGGCTTATGTTGTAAGTATTTTATCTCATGTCTCAAATAGTAAATTTTACGTCTTGTGTCATGTGTTCTATTTTTATACTTTGAGTTTCATGTATTTTTAGGTAGTATCTTTTATGTATCTGTTATGTATCTTATGTCTTATGTTTCGAATCGTAATGGTTGACTTTATTTGTTGAGTTTTATGTTAATAATTTTATTATTTAGACTTATGTTTGAAGTATATATTTCATGTCTTGATTTTATGTCTTCAATCTTGTTTTACGTGTTTCGATTCTTTTGCTTTGAATTTGAGTCTTATGTCTTTAGTATTTTGACTTGAATCTTAGGTTAATTACTATTTATGTCTCACGGTTTATGTAATTTGTTAAAAGTTTTGGGTTCTATGTGTTGAGTCTGTTTTCTTGAGTATTCCATCTTGTGTCTTATGTTTTGAGTATTAAGGTTTGAGATTTATTTATGAATTTTATGTTGATAATCTTATTTCTTAAGGCTTATGGTTTAAGTATTTTATCTTAATCTTTTCCCTAATAGCACCAAACGTTTCATTAACGTTGCTGCAACGTTTCCGTGTAACGTTGCAAACGTTGCATTGCAACGTTACCAGCCAAGAAAAATAACTTTGCATATGTCATGGGGATAGAAACGTTGCAGGGAAACGTTGCGGAATGTTAATTTGGAACTTTGAATGGTCATTTAAAAATTAATAATGTTGATATTGTGCGCAGTAGTTTTCTATCGCAATTAGAGCTGCGCAGTTGATTTTAGTGACCATTGTTCTACAGAAGCAATCATATTATCAACATCGAATAATATTAATAAAAAAAAATTTAGCCTTTTCCGCAACATTTTTCCGCAACCCGCACTGCGATTTTCCGAATGCCTATTCAAAGTTCCAAATTAACGTTCCGCAACGTTTCCCTGCAACGTTTCTAGCCCCATGACATATGCAACGTTATTTTTCTTGGCTGGTAACGTTGCAATGCAACGTTTGCAACGTTACACGGAAACGTTGCAGCAACGTTAATGAAACGTTTGGTGCTAGTAGGGTTATCTTTATCTATTTTATGTATGTCTCTAATAGTAAATCTTAGGTCTTGTGTCATGTGTTCTATTTTTATACTTTGAGTTTCATGTATTTTTATGTAGTTATATCTTATGTCTTACGTTTCGAATCTTAATGGTTGAGTTTAATTATTGAGTTTCAAGTTAGTAATTTTGTCATTTAGACTTATATTTGAAGTTTATATCTCATGTCTTAATGTATATATCTTAAGTCTTCTGTAATGTGTTTTAATTCTTATGTTTTGAATTTGAGCCATAATTTAGTATTATGACTTGAATCTTAGGTTAATTACTATTTACGTCTCACGGTTTATGTAATTTGTTAAAAGTTTTGGGTTCTATGTATTGAGTCTTTTTTCTTGAGTATTCTATCTTGTGTCTTATGTTTTGAGTATTAAGGTTTGAGATTTATTTATGAATTTTATGTTAATAATCTTATTTCTTAAGGCTTATGTTTTAAGTTTAAATCTAACGTCTTGATTTATATGTCTTAAGTCTTGTGTTACGTTTTTCAATTCTTATGCTTTGAGTTTAAGTATTTAATCTTATGTTTTTAGTTTCACGATTTGAGTTTTAGGTTCATTACGGTCCAAGTCTTATATTTTAATTAACTTATCGAAAAATTTAGTTTCTATTTATTGAGTATTTTTGTTGTTGTTGTTATGTCTTTTGTTTCTAATATTAAGGTTTGAGTTTAATTGTTGAGTTTTATGTTGAAAATTATATGTATTTAGACATATGTATGAAGTTTATTTCTCATGTCTTGATTTGTATGTCTTAAGTCTTGGTTTATGTGTTCTGATTCTTATGTTTCAAATTTAAATGTTATTTAGCATTAGTTTGTCAGGGTTAGCATTAGTTATTTAGGTTCTATGTATTGAGTCTTTTTCTTGAATGTTACATCTTGTGTCTTATGTTTTGAGTCTTAAGTTTTGAGATTTATTGCTAAATTTTACGTCAATAGTGTTATGTCTTTAAGGCTTATCTGTTAAGTATTTTATGTCAGGTTTTAAGTTGCATGTCTTAAATCTTGTGTCATATATTTGATTTTTGTGTTGCGTGTATTGAGTTTTCTTTATTAATCTATTGAGTACTTATGTTCTATGTATTGGGTCATTTTGTTTGATGGGTTACATATTGTGCTTATGTTTCGAGTCTTAATTTTTTTTTAGTTTTATTCTTGAGTTTAATGTCAATGATCATATGTCTAGAGGCTTATGTTTTAAGTAATATATCTCATGTCTTGAATTGCATTTCTTGATTCTTGTGTAATGTGTAGTATTCTTATACTCTGTGTTACTTGTATTGTTTCTTCTTTCTTTAATCTGTTAAGTTTGACTATTAGGTTTTAATATTATAGGTTGATTATTGTTAATTATTGTTGTATGTATTTTGTATGAAATTTGTAGACTCATCTATATATTGTGTCTTTTAAATTGTTGATCTGTTACCTTATGTTTCTAGTCTTATGTTTTGGATGTTTAATACCTCCTTTTCTATTTAATTTTCTACCCACGTCCATCCTCATGATGGAAATACTTTATCCTTATTTACCTTATTATCTCGCGACTATAATAAATTTAATATATAAAATTTGTGGAATAAGAAACCAATAATTCTTATTAAACAAACAGTCTGGATCGAAGCAATAAATTGTATTTTTCTTAAACAAAAGCCAACAAAATGCACGGTTTTTAAACATTTAAATTTAATAAACAAATTCCTTAAAATTTAGACAGAAGGAAGCAATAAATTGTATTTTTCTTAAACAAAAGCCGACAAAATGCACGGTTTTTAAACATTTAATCTTAGAATTGATCTTAATCAATTGACATAACTCTTTTCTTTTGTTTTTCGCGTATTTTTAGTACATAACCTTAAATCTTTAAAAGTCTAATTGAAAATATTAAGTAGTTATAATTTACATCATTTAGCTAATTAATTTAAAGCGATTTATAATTATTTTTAATTATTATTATTTTTAAATGCTATTGTGCTCACACACACACACACACACACACACACACACACACACACACACACACACACACACACACACACACAAATATATTTCAGGGTAAAAGAGTTAATAAAAAAGGTTGCAAGGAATTTTTATGCATTTTAAGTATTCAATTAGAATATTCTGTAAATATTATTTTTTTGTTAAAATTGTAACTATTTTTTTACTTATACATGGGGTCATTTCGACGGATGTCTGTTTTATACATTATCATCATTTTCTTGGAATTTTTACTTTACTGAAACATTGGAAGTAATAAATTAGATTACTAGTCCAGTTTCGAGATTTGGAAGAAACAGTCTTTTTAGGGAAACAGGGATAGTGTGACGAATTTACAGTGTGGGCCTGCACTCAAGGACGGATGTGCACACTTGTCCAAAGTGAGGGTCAGCATCGCCTATAGTAGAGTTTGCTCAGCGCGACCCCTAATTTTAGAATTTTTAGGGACTGTTTAGAAAATCGAGTCGTTGGCAAGACATCTGTTAACGATAAAAGTCTTGTTTTTTCAAATGTAACCGAACTCTGGGAAAACTCGAAAGAAGATGCTGTTCCTCCCTTTTCAAGAAAAAGTCAAATTCATGTTCTTCGTTTGAAACGAAGAAATAAAGATTTTTTTAAAAGATGAAAAAAAAACGGAGTGACTCACGACGTTACACCCCCACTGTAAAATGGTTGCTAGAAAGTTAAGAATGAATAGCAAACATAACTCTGAGTTGTCATAAGATTTACAATTTTTAATGTGCTCTAAAATAACATACAACTTCCTATAATTGCTCTCAAATTCCAAATTGAAACAATGACTGAAAGTACAAGTTTGAAGTTTCTACTTTTCAAATGTAGCCTGTATAACTAAGACTGGAGTGATGTGGTTGAAGACTGGTTCCTTTAGTAGGTCATCTTGTAGAAGGTTTAGCTGCCTCTGATGCCTTAATTTTTATGATGCTTAACATTAGCTTTGGTTGATTTCTTCCTTTTTAGATGCAGTATTTGGTTCTTGAGAGATCTTCATATGGGTCCCAAAAGATGAAACATCTTTGCATAGACTGAATGATATACGTAGGCGTGCTTACTGATTCTGATTGTTGCTTTAAACATGTGGACATTTTCTGAACCATGCGATGATTCCAACTTTGGAAGTACAGAAGGTAATAAAACAGGTTCACCAATTCGTCCTAAGTAGAACTGAAGATCTTCTTTAATACATCCTCATTGAATAAGTTGAAGTGTGTTGCCAATGTATCTAGGTAGACTATTAGTTGTTATATCTCCCAAAGTTATTAGGTACTGGTGATCTTCCTACTGGACAGCTGATTTGTTGCCAAGGTTTGTTGACATCTGCTCGGCTACTGTTGCTATTTGCTGCTAGTTCTGTCAGATTGACATATGACAACTGGATTTGTCATATAGTAAACAAATTTTTGTGTCATCTACGGTAACCTTGTAGTGAAAGAAAATATTCAATTTCCGGTCCGCCATGAAGTAGGTTGCTGGTAGCAAAGTTGGTTGCAAGTTAATTGTGTCCTTATATTCTTGAGTTAGTGTAAGGAAGACTGTGTGCTGTTTTATATGACCTGAAGTTCAGCGAATGAAGAAATTCCGTGCTCAATCATTACTTCAACAGGATTACATTTTATTTAGTGTACTACTTCTGTTTAGACCTTCAAAATTCATTTGGTATTTGAGTTGCTATTGCTAAGAAATTTTCAACAAGTAGTTTTTTAAGTTACATTTTCTGAGTTATGATATTTTTATACAATCCATGCTATCGGAGATCTAGTATTTTTTTCCGCATACAAATTTTAAGAATAGTGACCTAAGATGCTAAAGTTTTTGATACAATCTTTTCTTTATTAATGGTAAACATTTCCTTCTAAAAATCTCGAAGATAATCTCGGATATTCTATCTTATTAGTAATTGCATAAAAATTCCCTTTTTTTTATCGATCAAGGAGAAGGAGTATACTGTGAGTAAAGAAAGTAAACATTTTGATTATATTATTATCTAAAACTCTATTTGCAAATATTTTAAAATAGACTATCGAACAGTGAATTTTAAAAGATATAACCCTTCTTTCTGAATGATAAATGATACATCATAAAGAGGACAAATGGTTTCGTAACATAAGCAACATAGTTTTTTTTTAAATCTAGTTTGTCTAGAACCAATTATTGTGTGGAGGTGTTTGCAATTTTACTGTGGATTATCGTGTCATTTAAAACTAAAGAATCGACCGAACTTACGTTCTTGCATTTGTTCTCTTTTGGTTTTCCTACTAGGTAAAATAATAATGGTTTTTTTTCTTTCTTTTTTGACGCTGTATATAAAATGATTAGCATTAATGTTTGTATTTTTTTTTATTTAACATTAAACTTCGCCTAAACTGTTACCAAATTTCAACAAATATTCATTTTTGACATGTAAGCTAAGTAATATAAAAGAAAACCTTCTGCAAATATTAATAGTTCGATGAATTTAAAATGTACTTTATTGTATCACATAATATCGGAGTATTCGTTGATCTAAAGCAATTGAGTGTTTTTAGTAGTTCTATTTACCTGTGTGTAAAGAATGTTACATTTCCCTAACTTAAAGAGGGATAATATTATTACCATGATTTACCTGAAGTTTCAATCATAACCTATGAAACTGTTGTGGCTATATAAGGTAGTTCTGTTAGTTAAGTGGTTCTCAACTCAAAATTTGTCATTTTTTTTTTACTTATTTTGTGATGTTTAATGAATAGCGCCAACTTCAAGGTGTAGAGTCTCTCTCTCTTTTGTATTTATTTAAAAAAAATAAATAAAACGTCATAAAGTGCATTTCAAAATACTATTTTTAGAAATTTAGTACCGCAAGACACTTTTTTCAAAATGGGATCTTATTCCCTATACTTTAAAATATAATTTAGTAGTTTTTATTTTTAAACCTAAAGAAAACTCATTGCGTGGTAAGCAACACTGTATTTTTTTCTAGAAAAAAAAATATCATTGTATTCGTTGAATGTTCTATTATATGATATTTCAATTAAAAAACATTTAAAGAAAAATTGTTTTAGAGAGAACTACCTTAATATAAAAATTGTTATTGATTCGGTGATTTGATAATATTCTGTAACAGATAAATTCAATTAAAGTAAAATTTTTGATAATGTGGAAATTATTATTATTTTTTTTTTAGAAGAGAAATAGATTTATAGATACATAATAAAAAGAGAAATAGTGGATAGTAAGAAAGAAAGAGAAAGAAAGTTTGATGTCAATCCACAAACGATTGTTATCGATTTCGTTTGTTCCCTATAATATCGATTATCTGTAGTATATTCGTTATACTGAATAGTTTCCTGTTTATAATTTATTAATAATTACCCTTTTTTAATACGAGCATAATCTTTATTTTAAGTAAAAATTTTAAAGATAAGTAGAATTAATAATAAGGAAAAAGAGTTTGAATGTAATTTCTTAGTTACGTA
The DNA here is from genome assembly GCA_037103525.1 of Ganaspis brasiliensis. Taxonomy (NCBI): domain Eukaryota; kingdom Metazoa; phylum Arthropoda; class Insecta; order Hymenoptera; family Figitidae; genus Ganaspis; species Ganaspis brasiliensis. Next base: position 836,385 of record JAZKLR010000407.1, read on the forward strand.
ACAATCGGTAACTAGTGTAGTATTACGTATTTAAAGTATTTGTTTGTTTGTTTGTTTTTGTTGTTGTTGATATATTTATTATTATAATTATCATTATTATTCCTATTGTTATTATTTACTTATTATTCATTACTCATTAATTAATTATTTGAATTAGGACTAAAAAAAGAAGTTTCTCTATTTTTTTATTAAAAATGCTATATCTCATTATTTTGTAAAATTCAGTAGTAGTTACTGAATCTTTACGAACATTTTTGTTTCAGGGTTTTTGAATTAGAAAACATGACTATTATTCCAAAAGAAGATAATCATTTAAATAAAACTTATAAAACCTTTAATCTAAAATTTAATTAAGCAAAGGAATAAAAATAAGTACTAAAGAATTATCTATGCAAAATTTACCTCGTAGGATAAAGGAAACGAACCTTAATTTATGAATAAACAAGATAAACACATTAGGTTTGATCGGTACGGATCAAGAAAAGATGGTATTTTTCACATCTGATATTTAGCTCTCCTCTCTTGTTGTCAAAAGAAATTTCAATGAGTTATTTCAGAACAAAAATTTTATCTCAAAAACGCGCGTTTTTTTAAAAGAAAAAGAATATTCCCTAGAAAACATCTCATTTTGTAAATATACACACCCTTAATTAGGTATTTTGCGAGGTCGCGTTAATCAAGTATTAGAGTGTCCAATACTGGCCCAAACATGCCTACACAAGTTTTATTTCACAAATGCGCCGAGCTTCTACGGGCTCGTAAATAGAAAATCTTTCATTTAATACGTTATTTATCCATTACGAAACATCTCAAATTATTTGATTCACTTAAATTTTATTTCCAAAATTATTTTTTCTTTAATCAGGAGTTATAAAACAGTTTTAATTATTCTTTAATTTTTCAAAAGGGAAGATATAGAGTTTGCTTACTTCCAAATTTTAAATTATTTTTATCATGATTAACATTGTTAATATTTAGGCGAATAGTAAAAAACATTTATGATTTTTAATGTTATTATTAGAGTCAAATAATGCCCCAGTAATGGTAGCAGTAAGTTGACATACAAGACGAACTAATATAATAAATTAGGAATACGTTCATCATTGGCCCAACGTTGGCTGTTTACCAAACAGGTTTTGGTCCAAATAATAGCTTACGTGTAGATTAAAACTATTTATTTATTTATTTATTTAGTAGGATATAAAATTAACTAAAGTTTACTTGAGTAACTTTTTTTTTGTAATATTTTTTCTTATACATTTTTTTATTTAAATTTAAGATTTTAACTTGCTTAAGTATGTAATTAAATCTAAATCTTTATTTCTAGCTATTTTAATTATTTATTTTATTGGTATTAATTTGCTATTTATTAACTAATATTCTTAGGGGGTAATTAATAAAATTTATTTAATTATGATTAATTTTACTTATAAATAGTTATTGACCTATTAAAAAGTATGTGTTCTGATATACTTAAATTCTTTTATGTCTTCATTTACTTTATTTGCTATTAAGTAATAAAGTAAATTCTTAAATTATTAACTATAATATAAAAGCAATTCAATTATGTTTGATAAAATCTTGGTTTTTATTAGAAACGATTTCCTTTGTTTTTAAGAATTCAAAAAACCAATTTTTCATATTAAAAATAATGCGTAAAAAGCAATTCGCCAAAATAGCGCGAAAATTTCAAATTTTCAAATTTATACATTGTGATAAATGCACCTAACAAAATTTTTAATTGCAATAATTCAATTCTAATGTTTCGAATTACGATTTAATTCTATTTTTTGTAAATTCATTAACATCATTTTATTTAAACTCAATTCAACTTTTTTTTCGAAATATAGGTAATCAATAATTTAAAATATTTTAAATTAAAATTAAAATTCAGCTTTGAGAAAAGAAAGAAAAGTAAATGATGCTTTTCTTATTCAATAGAAAAACTCATATTTTCAAATATTCGATTTTTCAGGAATTCAAATTTCCAAATAAAATTTCACAGAAAGTCAGATTTCAAAAAAAATTTCAAACAATTAAAATTTAAATCTTTTTAAATTCAGGATTTTAAAAATTCGTAGAACATTCAAACTAAAAAAATTTTTTCGACTCAAAATTTTCAAAAATTAGTATTCTAAATTCTGATTCTCCAAAGTAACCAAATTTTTATTCTCTAAACTATTCAAAAATTTATTATTCACTATAACTAAAACTTTTGTTCTCCAAACTATCTTAATTCGTATTATCTAAACTACTCAAATTTGTATAAGATTTATTAATTAAATTCTCTCAACTGCCCGCATTCGTAGCTTTTAAACTACCTAAATTAGTATTCTCCTAAGTATTCAAAATCGTTAAAATTAAGAATTTTGTATTCTCCTATCTACCCAAATTAGTATTCTTCCATCTACCTAGTTTCGTATTCTTTAAACTACTAACAATTTATAACCATTTGCATTAGTATTTGTACTCCTATCTGCCCGCATTTGTACTCCTCACTCTACACGAATTTGTACTCCTTTCTCTACCTGAATTTGTATTCTACACTTTACCCGAATTTGTATTCTATCTCTACACGAATTTTTAGTCCACATTCTACCCGAATTTGTATTGTTTAAACTACCTGATTTCGTATTCTTCAATCTACCCGATTTGGTATTCTTCAAACTTCCCGATATCGTAAAAGATTTAGAAATTATTATTCTTTTAACTACCCGAATTAGTATTCTTCTAAGTACCTCAATTAGTATTCTTCAAACTTCCCGATTTCGTATTCTTCAAACTTCTAAAAATTTATTACCATTTGCATTAGCATTTGTACTCCACACTTTCTACGAATTTGTACTCCCGACTTTACAAGAATTTGTACTCCTATCTGCCCGCATTTGTACTCCTCACTCTACCCGAATTTGTACTTCACTATCTTAACATGAATTTGAACTCCACATTCTACCCGAATTTGTACTCCACTATCTACCTGAATTTCTACTCCCTACTCTACTCACATTTTTACTCCTCACTCTACCCGAATTTGTACTCCACCATCTACCTGAATTTGTACTCCCTACTCTACTCACATTTTTACTCCTCACTCTACCCGAATTTGTACTCCACCATCTACCTGAATTTGTACTCCCTACTCTTCCCGTATTTGTACTCCAATATCTACCCGAATTTGTACTCCACTATCTTTACACGAATTTTTACTACACTATCCACCCGAATTTGTACTCCATACTCTACTCACATTTTTACTCCTCAAACTTTACACGAATTTGTACTCCACTATCTACCCGAATTTGTACTCCTCACTCTACCCGAATTTGTACTCCATTATCTTTACACGAATTTTTACTACACTATCCACCCGAATTTGTACTCCATACTCTACTCACATTTTTACTCCTCAAACTTTACACGAATTTGTACTCCACTATCTACCCGAATTTGTACTCCTCACTCTACCCGAATTTGTACTCCATTATCTACCCGAATTTGTACTCCACTATCTGCCCGAATTTGTACTCCACTATCTGCCCGCATTTGTACTCCATTATCTACTCGAATTTGTAGTCCACATTATACCCGAATTTGTATTCTTTACTCTACCCGAATTTGTACTCCCTACTCTTCCCATATTTGTATTTTTTTAGACTACCCAAATTAGTAAAAGATTTATAAATTGATCTCAGGATTTCATTTTATCTCTGGATTTAAAAATTTGTTTAATTTCACAATAGATCTCAGAGTTTCACTTTACCTCTGGATTCACAATTTGTTTAGTTTTACACAGGATCTCAGAGCTTTTTTTTTTAGTCTCTGGATGTAAGAATTTGTTTACATATCATATTTTTTAGACTACCCAAATTTGTAAAGATTTGTAAATTTGTCTCAGGTTTCCATTTTATCCCTGGATTTAAAAATTTGTTTAATTTCACAATAGATCTCAGAGTTTCACTTTACCTCTGGATTCACAATTTGTTTAGTTTTACACAGGATCTCAGAGCTTTTTTTTTTTAGTCTCTGGATGTAAGAATTTGTTTACATATCATATTTTTTAGACTACCCAAATTCGTAAAGATTTGTAAATTTGTCTCAGGTTTCCATTTTATCCCTGGATTTAAAAATTTGTTTAACTTGACATAAGATCTCAGAGCTTCTTTTTTTTGTCTCTGGATTTAAAAATTTTTTTTTTACATATTATTACATGGTTTTTGGTTACATTGTTTATTTACATGGTTTTTGTTTTCCATGTTTTATTTATAATTAATTTATTGCTCGTTCATTTATGAACTGATTCATTAATTTACTTATTTCATTTATTATTTGGTTTATTAACTAATTCATTGTTTTATTTATAAATCTATTTTCTTAACATTAATTTGTTTATTTATTCCTTGTCTTATTAGCTCATTTAATTTTGATTGTTTAAGATTCTTAATTAATTAAATTTTTGTTTGTTTGATTATTTATTTATTCTTCAATTTATTATTTAAACGTTCTATTTAATTATTTTTTTCACTCGTGTATTTTATTAGTCACATTTATTTATACTTTCAATTGTTTGTTATTAATTTGTTTGATCTTTAAATTTTCTTAAACTTAGTTTATTTATTGTCTTCTTTATTTATTTGTTTATATTTTCTTCGTTTATTTATTCGTGTTATAATAACAACTTATATTTTTACTATTGTTTTAGCATTTTATTTAAACAATCATTTTTATTCAACCAATTGATTAATTAATTGTTTATAATTTTATTTATTCACAAATTTTATAATTGTTTTATTTTTTTTTTCTTAAATTTTTATTTATTGTCTAATTGTTTGTTGATGTTTATGTTTATTTATGGAGTTTTAAAATGGATATTTTTTATTTAAGAATATTCCTATTAACCAGATTTCTTTATTCAAAAGAGTTATTTATATTATAATATTAGAATAACTAACTAAATGGTTTTTTTGTCTTTCTGTTTAGTTTACGTATTACACGTAGTTACGTACATAACTGTCTGCCCCTAGTTATATTCTATTTATTAGAATTATTTTAACTTCATCGTATTTCAAGTTACAATTACTCTTATTATTTCAAACTAATTGATAATTATTTATTTGTTTACTTGTTAGTTTACTTTTTATTAATTCAAAATTAGTATTGTTTGACTTTCGATTTGTTTGACTTACCAAGATGGCGTACCCAAGGTTAATCAATAAAAAAGTCAATAATTGTAGTAACTTTTCTAGTGAATTCTAGTTAATCTGTTTATTTATTAACTTTAATTTAATATTTATTTATTTTTCCGTCTTATACTTTTGAATTTGTATAAAAATCACTTTATATTCCATTTATTCAAAATAGCGGGTATACATTCAAATTCAAATTTAGCACAAATAATACCAATAGAAACAGCCAATCAGAGCGCGGTCCTACCCCTTTTACCTTTAGATATAAAAATTGGTAATTTGTAATATTACCAAAATCCAACGGTAGGTGCGTGGCAAGCTCCCGCCAAGTTCGAAAGTTTTTCTGATGTATTATTATTCTTTAAATTTAGAATAGTGTTAAATTAAAAAAAGAAAGCTCGCTTTAAATTAATTTTATTCTTTCAATATTAATTTTGCAATGTTTATTAAATTTCATTTTATTGTGTTTTTTTTTATTTGTTTCTATTTCCTTTCGATTAATAATCAATTAATCGAATTATTTATTATTTTTTATTAAGGTAGTTGTCGCGTGGATGCTACATGGTGAAAACCGATCGAAAAAAAGGACAATAAATAAACTTGTATATCAACTCATTTGTTTCCTTATGATCTCTTCTAACGTCACGTAAATACTTTTAATGATTTTAAACCATGTACTATAAGTTCTCGTCATGTGATGTTGACACGTTTTACACATTTTTCAATGAAACTACATAAAACTTAAAAATTTTGGGTTTTAAACTTAATGTATTTTCCATGCTGTACGGTCAATAAAGTTCACTTTTTTTTAAAGCATTTGTTTTATCTCAATGTGCAACTTACTAGTTTTATTTGAAAATCTGACGAATCGTTTTCATATAAATGAATATGAGAGACTTAAATTACGTGCATTAAGCGCTAGCGTATGTAAAAGATATCAACTTTGGATTTATATTTTGAAGCTCAGAAACGGTCAAAATTAATGGGATAGGTCTTATTACATACATAAATACTTCTGAAATACTGATGCAAAGTTTAAAAAAAATCTGACGAAAGTCATTCTACGCGACAAATACCTTAAGGCGTGAATTTTTTTATATTATTAATTTATCGTTTATTTATTTACGTCCACTTTATCTCTATTTTGTTTGCCTTTATATATTTTATATTTGATTTTTATATATTTGTTTATTTAAACAATCTATATTATTTATTGATTTTAATTAATTTTTTTTTTAAATAATCTGAATCCGATTATTTGAGCATCCATACTAATTTCTTTTATTTTTATAATTTCTATTCATAAATTATTCTTTCTGACAATTATTTGTTTTTATTTATTTCATTAACTAATTCCCATAGGATTTGTTATTTATTACTTTGCTTATTATATTTTACAAAATTAGCTTTTAATTTCAAAATTCAATAGATATTAGTTTTTCTTTATTCAATTTATTTTAAATTAATTATTATTTATTTAATTTTTATAACATTTAAATTCTTATGCTTTTATTTGTTTATTTAAGAAATTTACTTTCTTAATTATATATATCAAATTACTGAATTTGGTTATTTAATATGTTTAAATTAAATTGTACTTTCAATGATCTACTTTTATTATCTTAAATTGATTTTTATTATTGTTATTTAATTTATTATTTTATTATTTTCGAATAATCAAAGTTTGATTATTTATTTATTTGCACTTATTATTCTATTTGTGTATTTTCTATTCATAAATTTCCATTATCAATATTTACTTCTATTTATTTTCATTTACTAAACCCAACTTAATTTATTATTTCCTGATTATTATTATTTATTATCTTTCTTAAGAGGTTTCTAATTTTGAAAGTTGCGAACTATTAGGACAACTTTTTTTCAATGGTATTTTTTAAAAACTCATTCATTTAATGACCAAACGTATCCATTGATTGCATCATCTATGGATATTCATGAAGGTCCTACCAAAATTTTGCTTATTAACGGCGGGTACCGTCTATTGTCCTGGCTACCACGCCTTGTCTATGGCTAAGGCAGTTATCACCTGTCACTCAACCTGTAAGGTTGTTGACACGAGGTGCAATATTTCGAATGCTTGGAAATGACAAGCAATGCTTTCAAGATTGAAGATTGAAGATCTTCGATTTTATGAAATTTATAATTTTTAGGAAAATTAAATTTTTTCTTCAAAATTAGGCAAGTTTTTACGTTTATTTTATTTTATTTTATCTAATTATTTTTCTTATTCTTTGCATTCATAAATTTTACCTTCTCTGTTTCTTTATCATTGATTTCTCTTTTTATTTATTTGTTACCCTCTTTGCTTGTTATTTGTTTTTATTTTTATCAGATAATATTCGTTTTTATAAAATATTTTGTTCACTTTTAATTCCTTTGTATTATTTTGTTTATTTTGTTACACTTTTTAATTTTTAAATATTCAAACGTATTAAAATTCTATTTTAATTCGTATAAATTTCTCTAATTTATTTACCTATATCAACTTATTTTTAAAAAAAAAAATTTTTTTTTATTAAAATCTTTATTATTCCAAAAAATTTATTTCTTTAGTTTGTGATTTCCAATTCTTCTCTTTACTTATTTATTTAATTCTTTTATTTTATTTATTTTTGAATTTGTCTTCTTCGATTTCGTTAAGATTTTTCTTTCGTTTTACCTTTGTTAATTTCTTCCGAACTTTTTGTGTCTTTTGAAAAATTTCTAAAATTCTTATTTTAATCTTAACTTATTTTACTATTCTCTCATTCTATTTTTTCAATTTTAGTAACCCTTTTTGTATTCATTCACTTACCATTTCAAATTATTTCTTTTCATTTAAAATTTCTTCTTTTATTTATTTTATCTGGTTTGATTCTTTCTATTTTACTTATTTTCTCACTTGTTTCTTTTAAAAATTTTATTCTTCATTTTTTTCAAATGATTATTTTTGTTTTATTTCCGCATTTAATTCGTTTTGTTATATTTGATTATTTTCTTTTCTTCAAATTCCTTTCTTGTTAATAAAAATCACTTGTTTATTTTGATTTTTACTCTTCCTTAAATTTACGCACGTTTTTATTTTATTTTGTTTCTGTAACCGCTTTTTATCCTTTATCATAACTTTCTTATTTATTTCTCTTTTAGTTAATTTTTCAAACGGTTCTTTTTTTTATTTTTAATTATTATTATTTTATTTTTTATTATTTTTCATTATTTTAAAAGAAAAATATTAATGTATATTGAATAATGCAATATTTAATTTTCCTAGATTTTCCATTTCTAGGTTATGTTTCTCATAGAGTGAATGTCGAGTATTCGTTTTAGTTCTTTCGATTTAACTGAATTCAAATGAGAACTATCAAATTTTATATGTACATTCAATAAATTTTATGTCTTTATGTTTTTCAATTTTTAGGTTATATTATAATAACTTTTAATTAATGAATAATTAATTTGACAAACATATTCAGTATAATATTCAACGTACAATCATTCAATAAAGAATAAATTTAAACTAAATCCATTGATACTGAAATGTTATTATTTAATTTATTTTTCATAATTTCTGAATTTTAAGGTTATGTTTGAGTGAAAATTTCATTATTGATTGATTGACGTATTTGTTTAACCTTAAAATTGAAGTTGGACTTATTCTGTTAATTTTGAGAATGTTTTTAATTACGTTTTTGTTATTTTCTTAATTTTTACATTTTTGAGGTTATGTTACCTCGAGATACATTTATTTAATAAAAGTTGATTAACAATTCTTATATGAATTCAAATTTAGTACTATTAATCTTAGAATTGATCTTAATCAATTGACATAACTCTTTTCTTTTGTTTTTCGCGTATTTTTAGTACATAACCTTAAATCTTTAAAAGTCTAATTGAAAATATTAAGTAGTTATAATTTACATCATTTAGCTAATTAATTTAAAGCGATTTATAATTATTTTTAATTATTATTATTTTTAAATGCTATTGTGCTCACACACACACACACACACACACACACACACACACACACACACACACACACACACACACACACACACACACACACACACACACACACACACACACACACACACACACACACACACACACACACACACACACACACACACATACACACACACACAAATATATTTCAGGGTAAAAGAGTTAATAAAAAGGGTTGCAAGGAATTTTTATGCATTTTAAGTATTCAATTAGAATATTCTGTAAATATTATTTTTTTGTTAAAATTGTAACTATTTTTTTACTTATACATGGGGTCATTTCGACGGATGTCTGTTTTATACATTATCATCATTTTCTTGGAATTTTTACTTTACTGAAACATTGGAAGTAATAAATTAGATTACTAGTCCAGTTTCGAGATTTGGAAGAAACAGTCTTTTTAGGGAAACAGGGATAGTGTGACGAATTTACAGTGTGGGCCTGCACTCAGGGACGGATGTGCACACTTGTCCAAAGTGAGGGTCAGCATCGCCTATAGTAGAGTTTGCTCAGCGCGACCCCTAATTTTAGAATTTTTAGGGACTGTTTAGAAAATCGAGTCGTTGGCAAGACATCTGTTAACGATAAAAGTCTTGTTTTTTCAAATGTAACCGAACTCTGGGAAAACTCGAAAGAAGATGCTGTTCCTCCCTTTTCAAGAAAAAGTCAAATTCATGTTCTTCGTTTGAAACGAAGAAATAAAGATTTTTTTAAAAGATGAAAAAAAAACGGAGTGACTCACGACGTTACAAAGATCACACATGAGATCATACATGAGATTATACAAATGAATATGCGTTTCTATAAAGAAACTCATGTGGATTCCTATTTGATTTCGTATGTGAATTCTTATGTCAAATCTTATATCAAATCTCACATCGAATTCCATATCAAATCTCAGAAACTCTTAATAAACAACAAATATTTAAATGTTTTCCTCTAATACTTATCTGACAAGTATTATTCCTCTGCAAAGAGTTTGTTTTTCCATGATTTGGGTCTCTATGTTCTCGTTCTTCTTATATATCTTTTCCTCTTTATGTCGATAGTGAGAGAGGTTGAACATACAGCCATCTTGTGACAGTTGTCTTAACTAAGGCCTACATGAGAACTTATATGAGATCTCATGTAGAATCTCATATGGAGATTCTGAGATTTGATATGGAATTTGATATGAGATTTGATATAAGATTTGACATAAGAATTCACATACGAAATCAAATAGGAATCCACATGAGTTTCTTTATAGAAACGAATATTCATTTGTATAATCTCATGTGAGATCTCATGTGAGATCTTATTTAAGATCTCTTGTCAAAAACACATAACTATTTCCCATATGAATTCACATATCAAATCGTGTCTCAATTTCATATACGATTTTACATGCGATCTCATATAAGATCACACATGAATTCCTATATGAACATGAGTTTTCATATGAGTTTCTGTATGGGAAACCACATATGATCTCATATGAGATCTCATATGCGTTTTTTCAATAGGGAAGTACATAAGATATTAAATTACATGACCTCTAAATTGCGACACATGCAATTCTGACACGTGTCATTGACATGTGCGTAGATCTCTGAAAATCGTAACATTCACAGTTGTATCACCTGTAATCATAAAACCTGAAATCGTAATACCTGCAATCAAAACTCTAATCAATTCAAAACCTGACGCTTGCGCACATCTCTGAAATCTGACACCTGTAATAAAAACTCTCATCAATTCAAAACCTGCGCACATCTCTGAAACCTGACTTCTGCGCAGAAATTTAAATCTCCCGAGCTCGCGCATGCGCAGATCGATTTTAGTGAGTTAGAAACGGCCTTACATATCTACTAACGTTTTTGTTGTATGAAGTATTATTTCTAGATATTCTAGAGTACAATAAAGAAAAAAAAGGCCAGAAATATTTTTTTTCTAGGAATTGTTTAACTAATTTGAAAGTAAAACACTAAAATTTCACAAAAAAGTAGATTTAAAAAAAAAGTTATTTCTTAATGAAAATTTTACTTAAAATAACTTCTATTACACTTCTTGAGCATCGCGTATACATCATCACAACTAAATGATCAACAAGTATTATTAATACCTTTAGAAACACTTTTAAACTTCCGGAGATCTGAACAGAATTTTGAGAACTTTGAAATTTTTCAACTTGATTTTCACGATTTTACGATTTTTTTTCTGATCTCTGATAAAGAATTAAGTAAATTCATTTAGTACCCTCTGTAGTCTAGTTATCAGAAAATATTTATACCAAGTAGCAAACTTAAGCAACTGAACATAAAGATTTTATTCATTAAAAACCTCGCGTGCACAAAATAGCCCCACGGCGCACAAAATAGACCCACTAGACGGTAATTTGTTTAACCAATTTTTAAAATTATTATTTTAACTTTTTCGTTCACGTTTGGCTCCAATGGCCTCGAAAAGTTGCAAAATTAGGAAAAAGTTGTAACTCTGTAGCTCAATTTGCCAAGAAATTAAAAATAAACAATAATAATTTGTTTAAACAAATAGTAAATTACATTAAATAGTTTCTAATAATCTACATTTATGATAATTATTCAAAATTTGCCTAAATATTACCAAAAAAATAGTGATACATATTTTTTTAATTGAGTAGCCGGATGCAATAACTCGCTAGGCGCTCGAACACTCGTAAAACTATTGTCCAAGCCAAATTTTTGGAGTAGATTTTCAAATTGTTTAAAAAATGTTTTAAAAAATATGAGGTTATAAAGAAGAAAAAAACGCATCTTTTTTTTCTTTTCAATTTTTTTGTAGAATGCATACTTTTAATAATAAAAATTAAAAACCCGAAAAAAAAATTTTGTAAAATCAATTACCTTTTTATAAATATTACATCATTTCTCAGTTATTTATTATTGAAATTGATTAAAATTTGGTACACGTATGCAGTATATACTGGTAAAGCCTAAAAGCACAGTAAAACCTTTAAAAAATGATATTGTTTAATAATATTTAATACAAAAGTAATAAGTTCAATAATTTTAGTTTTCTAACTTTGAAGTCAAATATTTCTATTAATGATTTAAAATAGCGGTAACTTGTAATGAGAAAGGTTTTCATTTAGTATTAAGGAAGTTTTTTTCGCAAAGTTTGAAACTCATAATCGTAGGAATAAGGAATCATAAAAAGAATTGTGGAATGTTATTTATTTTTATCGTTGCGTCCGCCATATTGTCATGTGTCTACGCTAGAGGTATAGAGAACAGGGAGAACAGCTGACGACTGTATTACATGATAATATGGCGGACGCAACGATAGAAATAAATAACGCTTCACTATTCTTCATATAGTTCTTTATTTATACGTTTATGATTTTCAAACTGTGTGAGAAAAACTTTCTTAATACTGAATGAAAAAGTTTCTCACTACAAGTTACAGCTATTTTATGCATTAATGAAAATTTTTGACTTCAAAGTTAGAAAACTAATATTATTGAACTTATTACTTTTGTATTAAATATTATTAAACAATATCATTTTTTAAAGGTTTTACTGTGCTTTTAGGCTTTACCAGTATATACTGCATATGTGTACCAAATTTTAATCAATTTCAATAATAAATAACTGAGAAATGATGTGATATTTATAAAAAGGTATTTGATTTTACAAAAAATTTTTTTCGTGTTTTTAATTTTTATTATTAAAAGTATGCATTCTAGAAACAAATTGAAGAGAAAAAAAAGATGCTTTTTTTTCTTCTCTAAAACTTCATATTTTTAAAAACATTTTTTAAACAATTTAAAAATCTACTTTAGAAATTTGGCGTGGACAATAATAGTTTTACGCGAGTTCGAGCGCCTAGCGAGTTATTGCATCCGGCTACTCAATTGTTAAATTTTGTTTTGGACCTTGCTAATGGCTAGCCGTGTATCGTCTTCGCGCGCTGAGCGTCAAGAAAAAAATTATCATAACTTCTGACCTAATGAAGAATACTTACTTTTTTTTTAATTACTCGTAACAAAACAGGGAATCTAAATTGCTAAGAAAAAATACGGAGTTTGGACTAGAAGTTGCAAATTTTTTTAATTGTTTATAATAATTGTTGCTATTTTAAACAGATTTGGCACGACATCAAATTAAGTTTTTTCATCCTAAAGCATGGTCATTTTGTACTACTCATACCAAATTTTATCACAATCCATCAAATAGAACTGTCAAAAAAATTTATTAATAATATTTGATAGGGGAGACCGAGGAGGAAAGTAACAGAGGATGAAAGTAACAACGCTTATCCCTGCTAAGAGTAAAAAGATAAAAAGAGAAAGAAATATGAGGACAGAAAGAGATTACACTTTTTCTATCCCTTCCATATATCTACTTTGCATTCTCAAAACACAATATCTTTTTATCTCTAAACTTCTACGTCTTTATATCTTTTCCCTATTCACTTTGAATTTGTATCCGTTTCTATTCCCTTTCTATCATCTTCTAAAATAAATAAATCTCTTTCTATCTCTTCGTCCATCAAATATTTTTATCTCTTTCTATCCCATTTCTATCCCCTTTTTTCCTTTTCTATAAAAAATGAATCTCTTTCTTATCCGCTTTCTATCCTCTTCTTTAAAAATGTAATCTCCATCTATCTTTTCGCTTATCTACTATTTTAAATACCCAATTGCTTTAGTTATTTTGTATGGTAGTATATATATCTATATATACTGAAATTAATCTGATATTTAACGCGTATAATACTGAAAAATCGTCAGCTATGATGGAGCGATCCCCTAACCTCGTGGGCATTAACTTAAGCACACTACCAACTGAGCTAACGAACGATACACTACAGATCACTCCTTTACTTGACTGCCTTTTATCACTCTTACTCCCATCTATTTTAATCTTCCTCTTCTATCTTTTTCTATTCCACATAGTATTTATATTTTTGGAGATCCATACTGGAAATAAAGAAATAGAAATCTTATCACTTTTTATCTTTTCTTATCTCTGTTATAGAAAGAGATACAGAAAACGTATAATTTTCAATCCCGACTCTATACCTTCTTAACCCTTTCTATTGACCTCAAACCTCTTTCAATCTCTACCATAATCATAATTATCAGTTTTCACCATTAATCACCTTTTCCCTATAACTTTCAATCTTTAATCTTTACCATCCTTTCCCTTTCTATTGCCTTCAATCTCTTTCAATCTCTACCTTAATCATAATGATCACTTATCACCATTAATCACCTTTTTCTTATAATTTTTAATCTCTAATCTATACCTTTCTATCCCGCCCGATCCCTACTTCAATGGACATAGCAAGTTATCGCTTTTAATCATCTTTTTCTATAACTTTGAATTAATTTCTAATACTTTCAAATCATTTCCAAACCCCACCTGAATAAACACTATGTGCTTTCCCTTTTAATCACTTTTCATCTATAATTTTCAATAACCTATGTCATATGCACATATTTTCTGCTATTCTTCTCTCAACCAGCATTATCGGTTTATGGCTTTTAATCACTTTTCTTCAATAACTTTCTATCCCTTTCTATCTCTTTCTATCCTTTTCTATCCCTTTCTATCCCTTTCTATCATTTTTTATATTTTCTAATCCCACCTGTATTAACATGATCATTTTTCGCTTTTAATCACTTTCCTTTCATTACTTTCAGTAATCTAGTGAGTGATCATGTTCTTTCAGTTGGGGATGAGAAATTATAAGTAGGGATAGAAAGGGATTGAAAGGGATTGAAAGGGATAGGAAAAGATTGAAAGGGATAGAAAGGGATTGAAAGGGATAGGAAGGGATAGAAAGGGATAAAAAGAGATAGAAAGAGATATAAAGGGATAGAAAGGGATAGGAAGGGATAGAAGGTGATAGGTGAAAGATTAAAAGTTATAGAAGAAAGGTGATTAAAAGCGATAACTCGTTATGTCCATTAAGGTAGGGATAGGACTAGATAGAAAGGTATAGATTAGAGATTGAAAGTTATAGGAAAAAGGTGATTAATGACGATAAGTTGGTCATTATGATTAAGGTAGAGATTGAAAGAGATTGGAGGCAATAGAAAGGTATAGGATGGTAAAGATTAGAGATTGAAAGTTATAGGGAAAAGCCGATTAATGGCGATAAGCTGGTCATCGTGATGAAGGTAGAGATTGAAAAAGGTTTTGGTCGATAGAAAGATATAAGGAGATATAGAGTCGAGTTTGAAAATGATAGCTTTTCTGCATCTCTTCCTATAATAGGGATAAAAAAAGATAAAAAGTGATAAGATTTCTATCTCTTTACTTCTAGTAGGGATTACTTCTAAACCAATGAGCGGACAGACATAGTCCTTAAATAATTTTTAGTCAGTTTTGCCCCCTCTAACTCCCCTAAATTATGTTAGGGGTCTACAGGAAGCTATATATCTGATGCTGACATTTTGTGCAAAAATTACGTCAAAAGTAAGTTTTTGCCTAAATTTTCAAAATATCATATTTTCTTGATTTTAAAGATATTTAAAACATGCTTTTCGTTTTTTGAAGCTTTTTTATTTATCTTTAAGTCGTGCTAGTGCATAATTAAAAAATTCGAAATACTTTTGTGTAATTTAAATTTGTTTTTTGAAATCCAAGGAAAGGAGGGGTGAGGTAGAAAGTAACACGTTGTTACTTTCCTCCTCATCTAATGCTTTATTTTTATAAATCTCCTTCTTTTTTATAAACTATGTGATTTTATATGTTTACTAGTGGCGTGCCATCAACAGTATTTTTTGACCAAAAGTATTTTGTGACAGAAAGTATTTTTTGACAGCATGCATTTTCCGACAGAAAGTATTTTTTGACAAAAATTATTTTCATGCAGAAAGTATTTAAAACAAACTTTTCTAAGCAACATAATTCTCTTCCAAAAATTATTAAATTCTAATATCCTTTATTGGAAACTTTCGATTAGCACATATTTTTGATTTCTTTGAAAATTCGTTACTTACGTATTTTTAAGTGCTAATAACGAATATCATAATGAAAATTGGCACCAATTTTATTATAATGTAAAAAAAACAAAAATTTACCATAATTCACAGTTTTTTGCTGTTATCTGATGAAATATTCTTAATTTTAAAAAATATTTTAAACAAAAATTGTAGATCTGATAAAAATACGCATTTTATGCGCTATGAGTTTTTTTATCAAAATAAATATTCTTCAAGAAAAATAGATAAGGTTCTATAACACATATGCATGTACTGCTTTCAGCGCAGGGTATGTATAAACCGGAAGGTAAATTTTTCTATAAAGTTGGGATTGGTTTTACGAAATGAAAAGTATCATAAAAGTTGGAAGTCAAGTTTTCTACATTGATACCATTGGGTCAAAGCGTTATAAAGAGTTGGGTTTTTCATAAACGGATAAGATTAAGAAAAGGTTGGGGTGACATTATAACTGTAAATTTTTTTTAAACGGATAATCATAAAAAGTGTCATAAAAAGTGTAATTTTTTATACGGATTCAGGGGAGTTGGAATGCTATAAAAAGTGGAACCCCGATTTTGATATAATTTAGAATATCCTTTATTAAACTTCACATCCCAGATAGCACCCGAATTTCTGGAAAGTTTCCTGGAACTTTCCTATTTTAAGGTCTGAAATTATCAAAGGAAATCTTCAAGAAACTTTCTGCACATAGCGAAACATCCCCCTCCTGGAAAGTTTCCCTTGGAAACATCCCGGAAACCCTTCCTTGGAATCTTACCATAAGCATCCCTTGGAAACTTCCTGGGAACTTCCCGGAAACATTTTTTGAAAACTAATTGGAAATTTCTCGAAAACTTTCCTTGGAAACTTCCTGGAAATTTGCCCGAGACTTAGTTTGGAAACTTCTCTCAAACATCCCTTGTAATCTTCCTGGAAACTTCTTTCGGAAACTCCCCTAAAACATCCCTTGTAAACTTTCTGGATACTTCCCGGAAACATTCATTGGAAACTTCCTGGAAACATTCCTTAGAAACTTCCTGGAAATTTCATGGAAACATTCCTTGGAAACTTATTAGAAACATCTCGGAAATTTCCTTTGGAACCTTTCTGAAAATTTCCCGGAAGTCTTCTTTGGAATTTTCCCAGAGGCTAGCTTTGGAAACTTCCAGGAAACATCCCTTCGAAACTGCCTAGATACTTCCCGGAAACTTCCTTTAAAAACTTCCTTTGGAAACTTTCAGTTATTTTTTTTAACTTAAATAATAAATAAATTTTTAAAAAAAAGATGCTAATTTTTCTTTAGAACAGAGATGCCAGGGAGCGAGACCAAACGCATCTGCGCATGTCTGCGGAAAGTTCTGCCATTGGTCGAGATGAGCGGGATAGTTTAAATAGGCTTTAATAAAACAATTTTAAATGAGGCCGCTCAATTCGACCAATGGCTGAACTTTCCGCAGACATGCGCAGATGCGTTTAGTTTCGCTCCCTGGCATCTCTGCTTTAGAAAGCTGACAATTTAACAGTGAGGTGTACTATTAAATAATTAACAATTAATTTCATTTAAAGAGATTTGATATGATTGATTTTAAAAATTACAAAATCGTGTATTACCAAAATTATTTATTATTTAAATTAAAAAAAACAATAACTGCAAAGTTTCAACGGAAGTTTCCAAGGGAATTTTTCAAAGGAATCTTCCCCGAAGTTTCTGAGAAGTTTCCAATTGAAGTTTTTGGAAAGTTCCCAAGGGAAGGTTCCCAGAAGTTTCTAATGCAAGGTTCTCGGATGTTTCCAAGGGAAACTTCCTTTCCCTTGGAAGAGGAAGGAGGACATTTCGCTATGTCCAGGAAGTTTCCTGCAGACTTCCGTTGTAAACTTCCGACCTTACTATGAGAAACTTCCCGAAAATTAAGGTTCTATTACCAAAAAGAATATTCTCACATGTAAAAGAATATTTAACTTTTCTATGACTTTTCTATTTTTTTAAAATTACATGTTTACTCTTTTTTTTTAACTTAACCTCAATTTAAAGGGATAAAGGATGGGCTGGAGTGCCATAATAAGTTTAATTTTTAATAGGGGTACCGGGGGGCTGGGGTGCTATAATAAACTGAATTCTTTTTAATCTGATACAGGGTTTGGGTGTCATAAAAAGTAGGATCTGTTTTTAAATCAAGATACATAGATATAACATTTGTTTCAATCATCAGATTATTGTTCATTCTTTAGGAACAATATAGCTAACTATAAACAATTTTCATAATCTTTAACACGTTTTTTTATTTTTTTTTAGAAAACTATTAACTATTTGTAAAAAATATATACAACATAAAATGTCTATTTTTATTAGATCTATAAATTTTGTCTAATTAATATTTTTTACAATCCTTATAAATAATATTTTGAATATTTTATGAGATTTAACAAAAAACCGTGAATTATTATAGTATTTTTTACGGTTTTTACCATGAGTTTACAAACCTAACTTGGGTCAATACCTAATATACCAAAAAATTTTGTTTAAATCGGTCAACTCGTTTTAATATGATTGGCGTTCAAAGTTTTGTGATATATATATGTATGTGTGTACATGCGGTATAAACATTATTCTTTAACATGGATGTGAAATTATATATGTGTGTGTTTGTGAGTGTGTGTATATGTGAGTGTGTGTATATGTGAGTGTGTGTTTGTGTTTATATGTGTGAGTATGTATATATGTATATATGTGTGTTTATGTGTATGTATGTACGTATATGTGAAAATGTGACTTAGTTGTATATCTCAGCCTCTAATAATATTTTCTGAAATTTTTTTTTTATAAATCTAAGTTGAGTGACACCCTAATACTCTGCCAAATTTCACATGAATCGACCAAGCCGTTTTGAAGTGATGCCCGGACAAAAAATCGTGCACAAACAGACAGAATTTTTTTTTTGCATTTTCATGATACTTATCACTCAAAACGAAAAAGTTTGTAAAAATTTTTGAGTTTGGTGCAATGTAGAGACAAAATGTTGATTTTATTTATATAGATTTTATATTTTAAAGAATTAATATTGGACTTTTGATTTGAATTTTTACGAAACGGTGCTTTTTTAATGTTATTGCTATTCAACGAATACTAAATAGATCAAAAAAACTTGATTTTAAAAAACTGCAAAAATATCTGCCAATTATGTACAAAATGTGGTTAATATCACTTTGTCTTTTTAATGTTTATAATAAAAATAATTTAAATTATTAGCAGTTTTATATTTGAAATGCTAGCCTTAATTTGAAAGTGTTACTTTCCTCCTTCGTGCTGTTACTTTCTACCTCAGGGGTGAGGAGGAAAGTAACAAATAAAGAGCTGATTAAAAAGTCCTACAGTGAACTATCAAATTATTATTAATATTTAATTCCAATTTTATTTAATAGGTAAAAGGCCAAGCTTTCGATTAATATGTTTACAGAACTTATCAGACAAATAGTTTTAATGCTAGCATCAAAAAACTGATTTTTGTTACTTTCCTCCTCGGTCTCCCCTACTTGAAAATTGTTTAAACAATAACTCATGAAAAAATTAAAAATTTGCAAATCAACTTCAGGACAGTATTTCGGTTCAAAAATACTACAAAAATTTTTGTAAGACATAAAAAAATATCACAATAAAAAAAAAGTGTCCTACTTCAGATATTTTGAGCCTATAATGTTTTCAAATTTTTATAAATTGTTTTGTCCAAATTCCGAGCCTTGCACATTCTAAGATAAAAATTGCACTTTAATGATTATATAATAGTTCTATTTCTTAGAAAATTACCTTTAAAACAAGCATGGGAACTTTGAAAGTATCATCGTTATTTCGTCAGAAATTTGAATTTTTTTGAAACAGTAACAATTCCACTTTTTTAAATATGTATTTTAATGAAAAATGGACTATATCACTCCACTCGGGTCTTATTTTCCTCAGAATTTAATCTACATACTTTTAGGAAATAAAATTAAAAATTTTATAATAATTATACTTTGTACGTTTAAAGTGTTTTAATTCTTAAAAAATGGATGGACTGACAAATTCGAACGGTACTGTACGTAAAAAAATATATATATATATATGTTACGGGCAATGTCCGGAATCCGGGCATTGTCAACAATGCCCGGACATTGTTCACAATGCCCACAGTCACTGGGCATTGTCGACATTGACCGTAGATTTCCGGCAAAGTCCAAAATTATTCATTTTACACGGTTTTACCGTGCATTGTCGACAATGCCCAGGCTAAGTTGGGCAATGTTGATAATGAATAATAAAATTTAATTAATTATTATATTATTGTAAAAAAATTATTAATTCTGAAATTTAAATTAAATAAAAAAACACGCGTTTTCTTATTTGTCACATAAAATTCGAACGAATATTGTAATTGAAAACAATATTTGAAAATTGTAGAAACGCAATAATAGTCGTCGAAAGTTGATAAAACGATATTATAAACCAAGGTTATATCATTTACTTTGTAATCGACTTTATTGATTGATTAGTATTGATTAGACTAATATCAGTGTAAAAAAAGTTTAGTTAGTAGTGTAACAAGGGGGGTTCTGGGGCAGGGTTCTGATCTCGGCTAAGTCGGTAAAGCAGATTTCTACCATATCAGCAGTCGGTACTGGTTGTTTCGACTCAGTCGGTACGTCAGAGGGTTGCCGCTAGATGGCGCAATTGAGTGGGGGTAATTTGAGTTCTAGCTTACCGACCGAGAGGGGAATCCCCAGATTTTCAAGATAGCTGCCGCTAGATGGCGCTATTTCGGGCAATTGAGTGAAGGTATTTTAAAGTTCTACCTTACCGACCGAGAGGGGAATCCTCAGATTATCAAGATGGCTGCCGCTTAGCAACGGTATACACTTACCAGTACCATCAGCCGGTAATGCAGATTCCATTAGTGAAATGGAAGTTTTCCCGCCAGGTGGCGCCACTTACAAGTTTTTCCCATATAGTAGTACCATCAGCTGGTCAAGTGGAATCATTTTATGAAGTGCAACTTTTCACCACCAGGTGGCGCTTTAGGTACGTATTTAGTGTTAAAACTACCTTACCGACCCTTTAGGATAATTTTCTAACAATATTAGAGTTAAATCTACCTTACGGACCCTTTAGGATAATTTTCTAACAATATTTAATGTTAAATCTACCTTGCCAACACTTTAGGATAATTTTATAACAATATTCAATGTTAAATCTACCTTACCAACCTTTTAGGATACTTACATGATGTTATTTAATAATAAATAATTATACATTAACAACCATTTTAGATAATTTGCCTAAGTTATTTTCAAGATGTCTACCTTTTATTTTGAATTTACTGTTTCCGACATTCAAATATTGGTGCCTATTCAAGATAACTGTCGAGCCCCACCAGTTTTAAAGAGTAACTTGCGCGCGCCGCTTGTGGTTGCTGGTTACGTGGAACTCGTTACCACGCCGTAAGTTACCTGACAATCCTAACCCTCCACATTTGACTCCACCCTTATTACGTTTCCAAAGATGGCGGTCTCTCTTAGGCAGATAAAGCCCTAAGGGTGCCGTCTCATGCTAGGGATTAATGGATTAGGGATTAGAATAGACCAATCAGATAATTGGTCACATTGGAAAGCATTTTCTGATTGGTCTATTCTAATCCCTGATCTATTAATCCCTAGCATGAGACGGCACCCTAAGCAGATTGAATACGCGTACGGGACCAACGCATGGGACAGAAAAGGACAGAAACAGTCTCTGTCCTTTTTTATCTCATGCCCTGCTCCCGTAACCGTACTCTTTATGCTTTGGGCTTAAGGGGCAAGTGAGTTACGTTCGCGTGCAACTTGGTTGCCACACTGTGGTGTTACGTTAAATATGAAACTTGTGGAGTACACCTTCTCAATACTGCCAAACAGTAGACATATTGAATTTTCACCGGCCGGATTTTAGATTTTCAGGTACATAATCAATAATCAATAAAACGTAAGTAAATCAATAGATTATAATAATAATTGAAGGGTATCATGACAAACGGGTTCAAGCGCCATTTTCATGTTTTTACAGGAAGCGAAAAAAACCAATTTAAAGATTTTACTAGTTGTTTGAAATAAAACTAAGAAAACTGTTTTTAGATATTGATATATTCTACTAGAAAAATAATAATTTGTTTAGCTAAACTTATAGTCCATGGGCCCACGCATGAAATTTTTATTTATTACCAACACGGCGAAACTTTGTTGATCTGTTATTCAGATCAAGTCGGACAAAATTCCTAAGTAGCTAATTGTAGTAGTGGGGACTTTTTGTTTTATACAATTAAAAACACAGCAATTTCACGTCATACAAAACTTTGTGACCAACATGTTAATTGTTGTTGTAATAGAAAGTTATTGTCACATATAATGAGAAAAACTGTCCGTCGGAAAAAAATGTTGGGTTTTTTCAGTAATATTATTTGAATTAGAGTGATAACCTTGTCGGACAATTTGAGGGGGGCACTTTTGTTCTCGGACACCCTAAAGTTAAGGGTTTCGTGCAGCCCCTATATTTATTACCATCACTACCTCTTTCATGTTTCACTGTTTATTTGTATCCTAATTAAATACTGAAGCATTTGTCGGACAATAATATTGGGGATTACCCCCTGGCCGTGCACAGTTTTCCTGAGACTAGTTAGTTGAAAACTAGTCTTGAACCACAACACAATTGATAGGGTTGCATACATTTCCTGTAAAACCCAATTGACCATATGTGTAATTGCCCGAAATTTAATTGTACGAATTTGTAATTCTCCAAACTTGCATTTGTCAGAATTCCCAACTCTCCGAAATGGTGTTTGTCCGAACTATTAACTTTCTGAATTTGCATTTGTCATAACTTTAAAATCATCAAACTCGCATTTGCCAAAACCTTTAAATCAACGAAATTACATTTGTTAAAATTAGTAACTCCTCGAACTCTTATTTGTTTAAACTTCTAAATCCCCGAATTGTCATTTCTCAAAACATTCAATTACCAGAAAATGCATTTGACCAACCTTAGAAATCACCAAATTGTCATTTTTCCGAACTTTGAAATCACGAAGCTCGCATTTAGCAAAATATTCAACTTTCAAAATTTGCAACTGTCAGAACTTTTAAATCCCTGAATTTGCATGTGTCCAATCTTTGAAACCACCGAACATACATTCGTCCGAATTTTGAAATCACCAAATTTGCATTTGTCCGACCATCGGAAAATAAGTTTTCTAAAGGAGTCTTTTAATTCGCTGGTAATGTTACCGGGAAATTTACCAGCCAATCAGACGACTCCTTTAGAAAACTTACTTTCCGATGGTCGGACTTAAGAAGTTTGACAAATTCAAGTTCGGTGATTTCAGAGTTCGGATAAATGCAAGTTTTGTGCTTTAAAAGTTCAGCCAAATGGAAATTTGGGGATTTAAGAGTTCGGCCAAATGTGAGTTCGATGATTTCACAGTTCAGACAAATGCAAATTCGGTAATTTTAAAATTCGGACAAATGTATGTTCGGGGATTTCAAAGTTTAGACAAATGCAAATTCAGGGATTTAGAAGTTCTGACAGTTGCAAATTTGGAAAGTTGAATATTCTGCTAAATGCGAATTCAATGATTTCAAAGTTCGGACAAATGCAAATTCAGGTAACTGAATGTTTTGAGAAATGTGAATTCAGGGAATTTAAAGTTCGGACCGAACAGACAAATAAGAGTTCGAGGAGTTAAAAATTTTAACAAATTCAATTTCGTCGATTGAAATGTTTTAAATGTTTACATTAATTTAAATTAATTTAATTTTAAATGTTTTTTTAGAATGTGTAAGGTTTTTAAAAATCTTTCCCGCCTTTCCAAAGGGCGTTAAAGGGTTAAAGTTGGCTAAGTAACAATAGGTGTTTCGAATATCTCTCGTGCTTATTGTGACGTAGATTTTTACCTAACCTCAAATTTAAAAAAAAAAATTAAATCAATAATACGGGACCAAAATAATTTACGATAATAGCGCGTCAGAATTTACCATAAGAAAATTAAACTCAATACTTACTAGACGTCTGTAATCAATTGGAATTCACCAAGCTAATCATAACCTATGTTCTAAACATGCTATCATAATTTAGTAAATTTAAGTTCGTTAATTTCTACTTTATTATCAAAATCTTCAAGATCTAATTAAAAGATAATATTCAAAATCAAACTTCAAGAGCCTCTAAGATAGTTACGGTACAAAAAAAAAAAATCCAAAAAAAGAGAAATAATTAAATAAACTCTACTAAATTTTCTATAATTCACGCCGGAATCCACACACAAGATTAATTTCTCGATTTTCGAATGATTGGCTTAATTATCTCAAAATTTAAATTTCGAAACAAAAGGGGTTGGGCGCCAGTCCGTTAATCAACAAAAAAAAAACAAACAAAATTTATCAGAAAAGGGGGTCACGCGAAGTCAATACGAAAGGTGGGAAATCCTTAATTTCAGATTACCCAAGAGACTCTAAAAATAAAGTCCAAAATTTCTCAAGTCTAAAACTTGAAACAAATCTCATCGAGACACCGAGCCATCTCAATAAAGATCCCGAAAGCGATACGACAAATTATAAAATCCGAAAATTAGGGGGAGAAATGGTAACGAACAACCGATAAAACTTACTTTAACAATATCAATTAAAATGTTTTCAAAATTTAGTCCCTAAATCGCAAGGTGACTATACCACCAGATCTTATAACGATTCTCCGACTAAAACTCATTATCTCAAAAACGAAACATAAAGGATAGCCAATCATACCGAAAATCATAGAAATTGCCGGGCAGTCAGTTCTTAAATGGAGAGAGGGAGTGGTTCGGTAATATGACTTTGGAGAAAATAATCAAAACAAATTATCTCAAATTAACACAAAATAAATTTAATTAAGTCCAAATAAATCCAAATAAATTTTACATGATGATCAGATTTTGAAAAGGGGATAACATGATCAATTAAAGGGGGTTCAAAAGAGGTGACCTTCGTTTTGACAAATATATTTGAATTCTATTCAAATCTGGGGAAAATCAAACATATTCAAAATAAGTTAAGGGGAAAATTTTTAAGGTAACCCATAAGTTTCGAATCCATATTTTCACTCAAGATTTATTAACGAGTTTACAAAATCATCCTATGCAAATTTCAAATCAAAAATTATTTTTTTTTTAATTCGAGGTTAAATAATCTTTATTTTATATCCTGTCGAGAACTGAATTTATTCGAATTCGAGCCATTATCTGCAATATGTCAATCCAAAATTCAACAAAATCAAAATATTCCGAATTCGAATTATCATTTACAATCTATTATTTTATATTCAATGAAATCTATAATTTCCGAATCCGGATTATTCTTGTCATTTTCAAATTTTATTAAATCATAAGACAGTTGAATTCCAAAAATTATTATTATTAATTCATTATTTTAAAATTTTGACAGATTTTGCAATTTATTCGAACTCGAATCGTTATTTGTGATTCATTAATTTAAAATTTCAACTCTAGACAGGAAACACTTGAACTCGAATTTATAACTCGAATATACAAAGAAAATATTCAAAGTCGATCTATTATTTAAAAATTTTCTAATTTTCTAAATTTATAAAATTTGTGAGTTTATTCAAAATTTGTATTCAAAATAATTAATAAAACATTCATCTGATTATTTCCATAGATATTTAATCTCGAATTATCGTTCATTATAATTTACACAA
This sequence comes from Ganaspis brasiliensis, assembly GCA_037103525.1. Taxonomy (NCBI): domain Eukaryota; kingdom Metazoa; phylum Arthropoda; class Insecta; order Hymenoptera; family Figitidae; genus Ganaspis; species Ganaspis brasiliensis. Next base: position 862,279 of record JAZKLR010000407.1, read on the forward strand.
ATTTTATTCGAGGTGAACTTGACAAACCAGAACATTAGGGTAAAAGTGACATCTTGGCTGATTGTTTAAATAAATTTATTAAATATGGTGACCGGGTTGAAAAAGTTATAATATTCTAACAAAATGTCATCCTGACTGACGGGGTTTCATTCTCATGATATCTGGTCGGAATCGGCGGGTAGCTCGCAAAATGGCGTCCTAGCCGCTCATAATTTTGTTACGCAACATGACACCTTCAGCAAAATTATTTAATTCAAAATCAATAAAAATTTATTTTACATCAGGACAATTTATAATAGTTTGTTACTATTCCGTTTTATTCTTAAGGTTACCTTGTGGGGGGAAAATTTCAAAAGGGGACTCTAAATTTGGCGCAAAATGGCTGCCACTAACATGTCAAAATTTTAAATTATTTAGAAGTTATACATTCTTTCAAAAAAAAATAGATTAATTTACTCTACAGGTCGTACAATTTAATTTTGAACAAGAAAAGAGAAAAGTTTACCCGAAGCGCAAAAGGCAGCCATTAAGACAACGAATCATTTACAAAATCTAAGAAAAGATTGTATAAACTTCAAAATTATATCATTCGACATTATATTTTACATTATTTCAAATATTAAAACAATTGGGGAAAAAGGTGTGCACGAGGCGCAAAAGGGCGGCCAAATGTATGTAAACCAGTCAAGTTTTCATTATTTCAAATTTCTTAATCAATTTTTACAAGAAGACAAGATATTTCTGGGTTTATTCTGAATTTCAATTAAAAGAAAAGGGGGAGAAAGGTGACCGATTATACAGCGCAAAAGTTGTGACGCCATGGCGTCATGACTCTAAGAAAAGATTATAAATTTCATAAATTTATCTAATACATGTTTTAAATTCAATTAATTCACTTTATACTCGAAATTTACACTGCTTTTACTGCACTTGACTGATTTTCATAGAAAACGCGGATTAAACATTTTGAGGTTACAAGATAAAATTTTAACAATTAGAGAGAAATTTACTTAATTCCTAGGTAAGAAAGGGTACTTACATAATTCCGAAGAATATTCACACTTTGACTCAATAGTCAATTCTCTAAACTATAATCTGTTCAATATTTGTACAATTCTTTATAATTCCTTTTATTAAATTTTCTCCACCAACAACGAACGTCTGTATTCTAAGAGTTTTCAGCCAAGAGTGAAGCTTCGTATTTTCTCTTCCGCTTTGCCATGCTCTTCTATCTGCGTCCTTCTCTCTCTCACGCTCGTCCATCCCGTGCTTACGCTTACCGCCGAAGTCAGCGGAAGTGACCAATCAGGGCTGCATCTTGAAATGTCCAGTGGATCTTTCCATATTTGAATGTGGGGAATATGCCGATGTTAATTTTGTAATTCTTCTCTCCTAGGGCATCCTCGCTGAGACCAAATTCTCACGGAGTAGAATTTTTGCTCGGAAAATACAACTCCGAAACAAGGAAACACAGTTACTAACGCCAGGGCAGCAGCAACAGAGTTCTGGATCGAAAGTCCAGAAATTTACAAAAACCTTCTCAACGAATCTTCATCAAATTACGTCCACCGTAATATTATTGGATTGCCAATTATCCAATTAATTTGAGAAACTTTTGGCGAATTTCTCAAAATAATATTCGTTAGATTTCGTTTGTGTCCATAAGGTGAGGTTGGGGTCCCTTGGCGCAAAATTCAAATCGGTGTTTGGATCCTTGGTCGATATGCTAATTTATGGCCTGGTGGCGACATCAGTCGGTCACTTTTCGTGGTAACCAGTGGGATCGGACAAGTCCTCCGGCGGGGAAATTTGAAAAGTCTTGAATTTCAACAGTGCACTAACTTCGCTCCGTACGGTGGCGACAGCTACAGGGGGCGGAACGAACGAGAGGGAGGCCTTTTTGGGAAGTGTTGTCCAGCTTCTATCAAACGGTGATCCTATGCTCGTGGTGGCAGACGAAAACTCGACAAGTGTAAACAAAACAAAATAAATCTAAATTAGTGCTTATTTTATAAACCTTTTAATTTTCGCAAATGTTCTGGTTTGCCTAGTTTTGACGATCGTGGGTGGTTTAACGTGTGATAATCCTCAACATCAGGACTAAACTGTGACGTGAAATTTTACCACGTCACAACACTCCTCTCCCTAGGAGAGGCCAGAAGGGCCTCTTGCAAAGGCAAGCAAATCTCTCCCATCTGTCAACCGCGGCAAGCCAAAACATTGCTTATCATTTTATATTTTAAATAACTCTAAATACTAAATTTCCATTAAATTCCTCAAAATCTTTACTCTCGTTTATCAACCTTTAAACGCAAACTATACCAAATCAGGGGTAATGGAATTTCAATGATAGGACTTATTGTTTATATGATTATCTCTAAATCAAAAAATAGGATTTAAGTAGAAAGATTTTTGTTTATTATACTCCTCAAAATCACAATTAAGTACACTTGGATTTAGACGGGAATATACTAAAACAAGGGGAATTTTCTGGGTGACCTAACGATTAATTTTAAATAGTATTAACACGATCTGTTATCTTAATACAATATTATAAAAATAAGAGTATAAATATGGAGATATAGGAAAAGATTTCTTCAAGTTAACATTAGTTAGAGTTTATAGTTTCAATTACAGGATGACCGAATGAGTAATGTTTTCGAGAAAAGTTTTTAGGGGAAGTAGTGGCGTCGCGTAGCCAACGATAATAACTACTTCTTTCTATTGAGGCGGGAGTTGTATTTTGTTCTCCATGACTAATCGAGTGATGTAACACAGTCGACACAACTCCGTAGTAGTAAACTTCTCCCCACACTCCTCGCAGAATGGTGTTAAAACAGGGTGAATACACTCCCGGAAACCATGCAGTGGATGCTCACAATTCCAACATCCTCTTCTTGGCTTCCGCCTTAGCCAGTAGAGCAGGTCTGCATCGATATTTTCTGGAACAGGGATCTTAAGGATGAGCAGTGAGGGAATTGAAGCATTCGAGATGTTTGTTTGATTTCGGTAACCTTTGGGATCTTTTGGAGTGGATTTAGGAGTCTTTAGACTTTGGGATTTAGAGGTGGAAGGGTTTTCATTCGGGTAATTGGGGAAGGTCGTGGATCTCCTATGGGGTTGATTATCGACGGAGTGACGTAACCTCTTCGGCTGAGTAGCAGGTTCTGGGTTTCTTGACGCTCGATCGACAGATATTCTAACGGGTTTTTCTCTTGTCTCTCTTGGTCTTGAACCGGCGTTTAGAACGTCTTGCTCGGATCGAGTATTCATGACATATTTCAACAAAGAATAATCGATAGGTTTATTAAGACTTGGATCAGGTAAAGTCAGTTCAGTTTGAGTACTCCTTCCTATTCCTTGATTTTTCTTTTGTCCTACTCTTTCGTTTTGTATTTCTTTTCCCATTATTTTCTCGAGATACTTTCTTTTTAAATCCTTTAGCTCGGTTTCCATCCTATTTCGCTTCTCCATTTCCATTACAGTTACCGTTTGGGCTTCTTTCAAATTTTCTTTTAGTTCATTCCGCTCCTCCATTATTTTAAAAATAGTCTTGCGTAGTTTTAAAATTGTGTTTTCGTAAACTGGTGCGCGCTTACTTTCAATACGCAGCTCAGCACGAGCAACATCCGTTTCCACTTCAGCATTCTTTTTCTCCAAGGTGAGCGTCTCTATCGTTCTTGTCATTTGCTTTACTTTCAGTCGAAGTTTTTCTACTTCTGTCTCGGGTACTTCCATGATCGGGGTTAAGGTGGCCATCGTAAGATATATTCTTAAGAGGGAAAGGTAACCAATCGGGTATAATCTGAAATCAAGAAAATCACTAGCATGAACATACGGTTTCAGATCTTGTACATGATATTTACCAATTTTATTTCGGGATAGATCACTTAATTCGTACACAGTCGGGGAAAGAATTTTTGTAATTTTATAGGGACCAACATATTTAGGGTAGACTTTAGAGGAAACTTGTTTTATTTTGGAGGAAAGGGATCTGCAGCGCATTAATACTAAATCTCCCGGATTGAATCGTAATTCGCGGCGTCGTAAATTATAATATTTAGCTTGTTTCTGATGGGCGGATTCTATATTTTTGGTTACCCAATCTCGTAAGATTTGCATTTTCTTCATTCTCTCGTCCCACAATTTCGTATCGGTAGGTTCGATTTCAGCATCTGGTTCGCCTCTAGCTCGTAGGGAATTTGTGGGCCTGGGATGTCTGGCTAAATTCAAGAAGGCTGGTGACGTTCCTAGGGACGAGTGTTGGGCCGTATTATAGGCGAATTGTAGCTCAGAGAGATACTGATCCCACGTACGGTGATCTTGGTCGATATACGACACGATCATGGTTTTCAACACCCTATTAACACGCTCGACTGGGTTGGCTTGCGGGTGATAGGGTGGAGTCGTTGTGTGGTGGATGTTGTACTCCTGGGCTAGTGATCGTAGTGTTCCATTTACAAACTCTGTCCCGTTGTCGGTCAATAAAGGTCACAAATGCCTTTTTGATAAGTTTTCCGGTAGCCGATCGAAGGGGAATTACCTCAATCCATTTAGTAAAGGCATCTTGAAATACTAAAATGTATTGAAAGGAAGATCTGCTCGTTGGGAAGGGACCCATGATGTCGGCGGCTACGACCATCCATGGTTCTTCGACGATTCGTTGGCCGATATAACCAGTGGGTAGCTTTTGCTCTATTTTACAAGCCTGACATTCTTCGCACCTTCGTACATAATTAACAACATCCTGGTAACTACCGGGCCAATAATATTCACGAGCTAACCTATTATATGTCTTCTCGGAACCTAGGTGTCCGGACTGGGGAACATTGTGGGACTCTCTCATTATCTCAAGACGTTCTTGGTCAGAGGGGACCAATTTCCACTCATTGAGATCTGTCATGAGGTCTGAGACAACTGGATTTGGGCGATAACGATATAATTTGTTATTTTCGATTTTCCAACCGGGAAACTTACTGGGGAATTGGGATACTGCTAAGAATCTTCTCGTGTACCAAGTCGGTTCTCCGCTACTGATGGTAAATAAAACGTCTGCTTCGGAGTCTTCCGTCTCGGCAACTCTGCTCTCGAAAAGTCTCGACAAGGCATCGGGGACATGATGTATCGCACCTTTCCTATGTACTATTGTGAAATCATACTCCATGAGAGCAAGTGACCATCTGGCTAGTCGTCCTGTGGGATTTTTAAGGTTGTGTAACCACCGTAAACAACTATGGTCGGTTATGACCGTGAAATGGTAACCTTCGAGATATGCTCTATATTTTTGGATGGCCCATATTACGGAAAGACACTCTTTCTCGGTTGTACTGTAATTTCTCTCGGCAGGTAACAACGATCTGCTTGCGTATGAGATTACATGTTCAACGCCCTCTACCGTCTGTGTTAATACTGCACCGAGTCCTGTATTACTCGCATCGGTCTGTAAGTCAAAGGGTAGGTTAAAATCGGGACATGATAATACTGGGGCATCTGTTAAACAGTGACAAATCGATTTGAACGCGTCTTGCTGTTCTTCCGTCCAAATCCATTTCTGTTTCTTTCTCAAAAGTTTTGTTAACGGGGAAGCCAGACTGGCATAGTTCGGGATAAACTTCCTGTACCAGGACGACATTCCTAGGAACCTTCTGATTTCCTTAACGTTTTTGGGGACGGGGTAACTCAATAAAGGGGCAACTTTCTCGGGATCTACTTGGAGGCCCTTTTCATTCACGACAAACCCTAGGTAATGTACTTCCGTCGTACAAAACTCACTCTTCTCTATGTTAATTTTCAAACCAGCTTCTTTGATGATATCTAGGATCTTCTTCAGCCATTTGAGGTGTTCTTCGAAGGTGGGCGTGGCAATCACCATATCATCTAAGTATGAGAAGCCGTGAGGTTCCATCTCCGCCGTGATTAAACGATCCATCATGCGTTGGAAGGTGGCTGGGGCGTTGGTTAAGCCAAAAGGCATCCTTTTAAACTGAAACAGTCCCCTTCCAGGCACTGAGAAAGCTGTGTATTGTTTACTTTCAGCGGCGAGCGGTACTTGGAGGAAGCCTTTATGTAAGTCGATTTTCGATATATATTTAGCTTGCCTCAGCTTTGACAAAATCGACTCCATTTTGGGTAAAGGGTATGCGTCACGTTTGGTAACTCCATTCAGCTTCCTGAAGTCTAGGCTAAACCGATATGAGGAATCTGGTTTTCTCACCATCACCACAGGACTGGACCATCCCCTGTTTGACGGTTCGATAACGTCATCTTGAAACATTTGATCTACTTCCGTCGTTATAGCCTCCATCACTTTGGGGGATACTAGGTAGTGTCTTTGTTTGATGGGTGCGTCACAGGTTACCTCAATCTTGTGTTCGATTACATTGGTTAATCCGGGTTTCTCTAGGTCTTTAGGGAGCTCTCTAGCTAGAAACTCGTTTAGAAGCTCTGTCTGAGTTTTGGTTAGTTCACGTATTCCATTATACTCGTTAACTTCCTCTTCAGACGTTTCGAATTGGTTCCTTTTAGTGAGAGTCTCGCCAAATGCCCACGTCCGTGTTCCGAAATGAATGTCGATGTTATAAAACTTTAGAAAGTCGAGTCCCAGTACTAAGAAGACTGGTAGGGAATTTAATATTCGTACAGGGAGTATTTTGGCTTTGTGTTGTAATTTTATAGGTAGCATAATTTCTTCTGTAGTCAACAATATCTCACCACTAGCGACTTTCACTGCTCCTTTTTGTTTAGTAACCTCTAGACCGAGTTCCTTTACAAAACTTGGTGCGGTTGAGTCTATGAAAGATCTCGTCGCGCCAGGGTCTATCATTGCTTTAATTAACTTTCCTTGAATATTAACAGTCGAGTACATTAGGGGTTGACTTCCTGGTAATTCATGGGGATACGGAATTTCTGAGAGTTTAAAAATAGAAAGGGAATCAACTTTTGGTTCTATGTCCATTCTAGGGTGACCTTCGATAGGGGATTTATTGACAAGGGTTGGTGTCGAGTTGTCGACAGCAATATTTGGACATTCGTCTGAATTAAATCCAGTTTCCATTTCATGGAAACTCTTCTCAACTGGGGTGTCGAGTTCCTTCGTTTCAGGCAAGTTTTTAACTTGGTATAATACATTTTCAGTAACTAAGGACTCCGAGTGGTTTTCGGTAAGTAAATTTTCAGGAGCCAAGGAATCGGATGGATATTCGGATTCAGCTAATTTATTTCCAGGAATCAAGGATTCAGGTAAATTTTCGGATTCAGTTATTTTATTTTCAGGAACTAAGGATTCAGGTAAGTATTCGGATTCAGTTATTTTATTTTCGGGAACTAAGGATTCAGGTAAGTATTCGGATTCAGCTGTTTTATTTTCAGGAACTAAGGATTCAGGTAAGTATTCGGATTCAGTTGTTTTATTTTCAGGAACTAAGGATTCAGGTAAGTATTCGGATTCAGTTATTTTATTTTCGGGAACTAAGGATTCAGGTAAGTATTCGGATTCAGCTGTTTTATTTTCAGGAACTAAGGATTCAGGTAAGTATTCGGATTCAGTTGTTTTATTTTCAGGAACTAAGGATTCAGGTAAGTATTCGGATTCAGTTGTTTTATTTTCAGGAACTAAGGATTCAGGTAAGTATTCTAGGTGGTAAGAATTTTGGTTAGGATCTGGGACATTGGAGTGCCTGTCTTCCTGTGATTGAACCGCCTTGGCCCCTGTCAGCGATTCTGCTCTTCGTTTCCCGTGCACTTCGGACAATTGGGTTTAGTTACTCCTTTCGTGCCACAGGAGAAACAAACAATCTTTGGTGGCTCCTTACAGTCGGCTCTTCGGTGACCAGGTTGATCACAGTTCCAACAGACTGATCCTTTCTTAGCATCTTTCGAATCTTTATCTTCCTTCGAATCTTCTTGATTACTGCTGACGTTCTCATCAGATGATTTAGCTTTTTCTCTCTTACTAACATTTGGTTTTGAGCTCTTCGTCTTAGTTGTATCTCTGGTAACCGTCGTTTTGCCCTTATTTATAGCTCCATTTCTTCTGGTATCCTTCGAGTAATAGAGTTCATCTTCGGACTCTTCCCTGGAATCTCCTGAGTCGAATTCTAAATAGTGTAGATTCTCCTTTCGACGGTTGGAACCTCTGGGAGTATTATCCTGATAAGCTAGATCTGGAAGTAGTGATCTTTCCGGTCTTGGGGGAGGTCTAAAGGTTCTTGCTACTCGGAAAGCTTTTTCAGTAGCGACTGCTAGTTGTTCCAGCTGAGTGAAACTTCTTATCGATGCTCTAGGGATAGTAAGATGGAGTCTAGGGAGCATATTACGATGTGCGAAACTTATCTCCTCATTTTCGGATAGTCGGGGAGAAATTCTATTTAACATGGTCAACATGCAAGTGAGATAATCAGCGACGGGTTCATTTTCGACTTGAGTCCTTCTGTGTATCTCTTGGACTAACTCGAACTGAAAATCCGGGTCGCTAAATCTCTCTCGACATGCTACCGAAAATTCCTCGAAATTTCGCCACTGTCTTTGGTGAGCTTCATACCATTTTGCAGCAATTCCACTTATGAAAAATGGCAAGAGCCTTAACAGTTCTCGATCATTGATATAGATCATTGACCGTCCATTTTCTATTCTTTTAAGGAACGAATTCGGATCCTCATTTCTTGCACCTGAAAACTGGAGATTCCATTTTCTCATCGTTTCATAAGAGGCTGCTAATGGATTATAACTCCTTCTTGGGCCATATTCAACAAGGTTTTGATACATTTGAGGTCGTCTAGAATTATCGCGTGGGTCATAGAACTCGGGAGGATGACGTGTTCGTTCGTAATTTCTATAGGGGTACCTTTCATCTTCTGAGTCATCTTGACGGCTGTGTTGATTATTTCTTTCTTCTGGAAATCGCGTACTATAAAAATCCTCTCTCAGGTTGTTCGGACGTCTGGTTTGGTAGGGTTGACCTTCCGGGTAGCGGGATTGTCGGGGTTCATTATTAGGGTAATTTCGATATTCTGGACGATAATGTGGTTCTTCCGGATCACGTGACTGACGGTCGCTATTCCTCCCGTAGTATGTATACCTATCCTGGTGGTAATTATTTTCAGGACGTCCAAAATGTCTCTCCAAGTTATCGGAAGTATATCGAGTATCATTGGAAGGTCGTTGCTGTTGGTCGTTACTCGGGTATTCAGAGTTATAAAACTGGTACCTTAACTCTTCCGGACTTGGTGGTCGATTCGGTTGATCAAAATTCTCTGTGGGGTGGGAATAGTTTTCCGAGTGACGAGTCTCACGTCTTGGAGTCATGGGTATTTGGCTGGAATCCGGGGGGTTATATTCGTCTCGTGAAAATCTATCGGTCGTTTCTCGGTTGCATGTGGTCCTTGATCGAGAACGAGAATCGGGGTTATTCGAGTGTCTTCGAGAGGATCGCGAGGGGTCAAATCTTCTATTTTCTTCTCTATCACTATCGGGGGTTTTACTTCGTCTTGGTGGGGTAGTGAAGGTTACTCGAGAAGTTTGTCTCGTAACTTCTTCAAGTTGATCGTTAAATCTGAAATCTCGCGTCAAGTTTCGGGGAGTAGGTCTAGTCTCGTAACTATCTCGATTCTGTGAGAAAACGTCTCGATGGTGTGTGGATTCTCTTTGATAATTTATATTTTCATAGTTTGTGGGGTTATCAATGGTTGGTTGGCCTAATGGTTCTTGTCGCGTTAATCCTCGTGGTATTGCCCCTTGAGATTGGTGGGAATTATTTAGGTTACGGGAATGTCTACGACTAGGGGTATTTTCTCCCGTTAAAAGGAATGAATCATTTACTAGGGGTCGGTTTTGTGCCCTAGTGTTGTAATGTCGATTTCTTCTTGAACTTTCGTTCCGTGAATCTTCTCTAAACGAGTCTCTGTCCCCCCTTTCGGTATCTTCTCTTTCTGAACCGGTAGTTGTATCACGTCCCATGCCTAGCATTGAATCGACACGTTCTTTCGCGTCGTCTCTTATCCCTTGTTTTTCACGTAAATATTTTAATAATCTTTCCCTCAAAACGGCTTTAGCCCCATCCAGTCGTAGTCCGCGACTCTGTAACTCGAGGATTAAAGATTCTTTATTCATTTTCAAAATTCTTGAATTTAGATCGGTTTTTCGCGTGGGAGATGTGTCGGGAAAATTGGAGTGAGCATTATGTCTGGTTTCATCGTCCAAGACTGGGGGAACTCCGGAGGCAGCTGGTCCCGGTCCAGCGCCATCTGTGCGGGGTATACTCGAAGACGTAGTTTGTCTCTTTTCCGCGCTATTCTGTGTGGACTGGTTTGTCGAGCCGTCTCTACTTTCATTAACACTATTCTGGGTGGATTGCTCTGTATTATTAGTGTCACTCATTTTAACAATGAATTTGGGAATTTTATACTCTGGGAAGTGTACTTATTTGAGACCTTGAGTGTGGTCTACCTTTTAATGACCAAATAGTTCAATTAATACAGAAATATTAGTGAATTCTATAAAACAGTATTATCATATCAATAATAACATCCAATGTCAATTTCAAATCGATTTAATATAATAGTATAACATATAATTAATGAGAGCCACCGCCGAAACCGAACCGTAATATCAAAAGGAAACCAAAAAAAAAAAACAAAAATAATGTTCACCCTTTCGTGAACTTCAGTCACAACATACTTTCTGGGTATTTTCAAAATAAGAATAATTTCATTGGGGTTGTGGATTCGTGTGGGTGATTTCAAATTCGTATGGGTTACTGAATAATTGTTCTATTCAGCTAGGTTACCAAAAGTTTTACAGATTAATAAAAAAATGTTTTAATTTCTATCAAATTTAATATTACTAAAAGTTTACTTTCTCAAATAATTTTCTCAAAAATCTTTATTGGCGTTGCCCCACGTTGGGCGCCAATTTGTGACGTAGATTTTTACCTAACCTCAAATTTAAAAAAAAAAATAAATCAATAATACGGGACCAAAATAATTTACGATAATAGCGCGTCAGAATTTACCATAAGAAAATTAAACTCAATACTTACTAGACGTATGTAATCAATTGGAATTCACCAAGCTAATCATAACCTATGTTCTAAACATGCTATCATAATTTAGTAAATTTAAGTTCGTTAATTTCTACTTTATTATCAAAATCTTCAAGATTTAATTAAAAGATAATATTCAAAATCAAACTTCAAGAGCCTCTAAGATAGTTACGGTACAAAATAAAAAAATCCAAAAAAAGAGAAATAATTAAATAAACTCTACTAAATTTTCTATAATTCACGCCGGAATCCACACACAAGATTAATTTCTCGATTTTCGAATGATTGGCTTAATTATCTCAAAATTTAAATTTCGAAACAAAAGGGGTTGGGCGCCAGTCCGTTAATCAACAAAAAAAAAAAACAAACAAAATTTATCAGAAAAGGGGGTCACGCGAAGTCAATACGAAAGGTGGGAAATCCTTAATTTCAGATTACCCAAGAGACTCTAAAAATAAAGTCCAAAATTTCTCAAGTCTAAAACTTGAAACAAACCTCATCGAGACACCGAGCCATCTCAATAAAGATCCCGAAAGCGATACGACAAATTATAAAATCCGAAAATTAGGGGGGGAAATGGTAACGAACAACCGATAAAACTTACTTTAACAATATCGATCAAAATGTTTTCAAAATTAAGTCCCTAAATCGCAAGGTGACTATACCACCAGATCTTATAACGATTCTCCGACTAAAACTCATTATCTCAAAAACGAAACATAAAGGATAATAACCAATCATACCGAAAATCATAGAAATTGCCGGGCAGTCAGTTCTTAAATGGAGAGAGGGAGTGGTTCGGTAATATGACTTTGGAGAAAATAATCAAAACAAATTATCTCAAATTAACACAAAATAAATTTAATTAAGTCCAAATAAATCCAAATAAATTTTACATGATGATCAGATTTTGAAAAGGGGTTAACATGATCAATTAAAGGGGGTTTAAAAGAGGTGACCTTCGTTTTGACAAATATATTTGAATTCTATTCAAATCTGGGGAAAATCAAACATATTCAAAATAAGTTAAGGGGAAAATTTTTAAGGTAACCCATACGTTTCGAATCCATATTTTCACTCAAGATTTATTAACGAGTTTACAAAATCATCCTATGCAAATTTCAAATCAAAAATTATTTTTTTTAATTCGAGGTTAGATAATCTTTATTTTATATCCTGTCGAGAACTGAATTTATTCGAATTCGAGCCATTATCTGCAATATGTCAATCCAAAATTCAACAAAATCAAAATATTCCGAATTCGAATTATCATTTACAATCTATTATTTTATATTCAATGAAATCTATAATTTCCGAATCCGGATTATTCTTGTAATTTTCAAATTTTATTAAATCATAAGACAGTTGAATTCCAAAAATTATTATTATTAATTCATTATTTTAAAATTTTGACAGATTTTGCAATTTATTCGAACTCGAATCGTTATTTGTGATTCATTAATTTAAAATTTCAACTCTAGACAGGAAACACTTGAACTCGAATTTATAACTCGAATATACAAAGAAAATATTCAAAGTCGATCTATTATTTAAAAATTTTCTAATTTTCTAAATTTATAAAATTTGTGAGTTTATTCAAAATTTGTATTCAAAATAATTAATAAAACATTCATCTGATTATTTCCATAGATATTTAATCTCGAATTATCGTTCATTATAATTTACACAAATTTTATTCGAGGTGAACTTGACAAACCAGAACATTAGGGTAAAAGTGACATCTTGGCTGATTGTTTAAATAAATTTATTAAATATGGTGACCGGGTTGAAAAAGTTATAATATTCCAACAAAATGTCATCCTGACTGACGGGGTTTCATTCTCATGATATCTGGTCGGAATCGGCGGGTAGCTCGCAAAATGGCGTCCTAGCCGCTCATAATTTTGTTACGCAACATGACACCTTCAGCAAAATTATTTAATTCAAAATCAATAAAAATTTATTTTACATCAGGACAATTTATAATAGTTTGTTACTATTCCGTTTTATTCTTAAGGTTACCTTGTTGGGGGAAAATTTCAAAAGGGGACTCTAAATTTGGCGCAAAATGGCTGCCACTAACATGTCAAAATTTTGAATTATTTAGAAGTTATACATTCTTTCAAAAAAAAATAGATTAATTTACTCTACAGGTCGTACAATTTAATTTTGAACAAGAAAAGAGAAAAGTTTACCCGAAGCGCAAAAGGCAGCCATTAAGACAACGAATCATTTACAAAATCTAAGAAAAGATTGTATAAACTTCAAAATTATATCATTCGACATTATATTTTACATTATTTCAAATATTAATACAATTGGGGAAAAAGGTGTGCACGAGGCGCAAAAGGGCGGCCAAATGTATGTAAACCAGTCAAGTTTTCATTATTTCAAATTTCTTAATCAATTTTTACAAGAAGACAAGATATTTCTGGGTTTATTCTAAATTTCAATTAAAAGAAAAGGGGGAGAAAGGTGACCGATTATACAGCGCAAAAGTTGTAACGCCATGGCGTCATGACTCTAAGAAAAGATTCTAAATTTCATGAATTTATCTAATACATGTTTTAAATTCAATTAATTCACTTTATACTCGAAATTTACACTGCTTTTATTGCACTTGACTGATTTTCATAGAAATCGCGGATTAAACATTTTGAGGTTACAAGATAAAATTTTAACAATTAGAGAGAAATTTACTTAATTCCTAGGTAAGAAAGGGTACTTACATAATTCCGAAGAATATTCACACTTTGACTCAATAGTCAATTCTCTAAACTATAATCTGTTCAATATTTGTACAATTCTTTATAATTCCTTTTATTAAATTTTCTCCACCACCAACGAACGTCTGTATTCTAAGAGTTTTCAGCCAAGAGTGAAGCTTCGTATTTTCTCTTCCGCTTTGCCATGCTCTTCTATCTGCGTCCTTCTCTCTCTCACGCTCGTCCATCCCGTGTTAACGCTTACCGCCGAAGTCAGCGGAAGTGACCAATCAGGGCTGCATCTTGAAATGTCCAGTGGATCTTTCCATATTTGAATGTGGGGAATATGCCGATGTTAATTTTGTAATTCTTCTCTCCTAGGGCGTCCTCGCTGAGACCAAATTCTCACGGAGTAGAATTTTTGCTCGGAAAATACAACTCCGAAACAAGGAAACACAGTTACTAACGCCAGGGCCGCAGCAACAGAGTTCTGGATCGAAAGTCCAGAAATTTACAAAAACCTTCTCAACGAATCTTCATCAAATTACGTCCACCGTAATATTATTGGATTGCCAATTATCCAATTAATTTGAGAAACTTTTGGCGAATTTCTCAAAATAATATTCGTTAGATTTCGTTTGTGTCCATAAGGTGAGGTTGGGGTCCCTTGGCGCAAAATTCAAATCGGTGTTTGGATCCTTGGTCGATATGCTAATTTATGGCCTGGTGGCGACATCAGTCGGTCACTTTTCGTGGTAACCAGTGGGATCGGACAAGTCCTCGGGCGGGGAAATTTGAAAAGTCTTGAATTCCAACAGTGCACTAACTTCGCTCCGTACGGTGGCGACAGCTACAGGGGGCGGAACGAACGAGAGGGAGGCCTTTTTGGGAAGTGTTGTCCAGCTTCTATCAAACGGTGATCCTATGCTCGTGGTGGCAGACGAAAACTCGACAAGTGTAAACAAAACAAAATAAATCTAAATTAGTCCTTTTTTTATAAACCTTTTAATTTTCGCAAATGTTCTGGTTTGCCTAGTTTTGACGATCGTGGGTGGTTTAACGTGTGATAATCCTCAACATCAGGACTAAACTGTGACGTGAAATTTTACCACGTCACATTATTAAAATACTTTTTTATTATTTTTTTCGTGCGGATACATAATTAAAGCTTTTAAAAGTGCTTTTTTTCCTATAATGTTTATTGATTCTCATTTTTAAGACCCTAAGGCACCTTACTAACTACAATACAAATTTTCCACTTTCTGAAAGGTTGACAGTGGTATTACCCCTTAATCATCATTATATTTTTATTCATTCCTCATTCCTGTAATAACAAAATAACATTTTTTAATCCTATAACAGCAATAGTAATAATGACTTTACATTTATTGATATTTATTAAAGTAGATTTCTTATAAAAACCATTAGAAAATTTTTTATTCTTTGCGATCGCAAATTGACAGAAATCAATAAATTTTTCGACCGACTATTAATTGGAACCAATATTTTTGTCCGACAATTATATTTTGTAGCACACAGTAAAGTATGTTATATGTCACTTTATTGTCGGATGAAAATTAATAAATGTATGGGCTGCACGAAACCCTTAACTTTAGGGTGTCCGAGAACAAAAGTGCCCCCCTCAAACTGTCCGACAAGGATATCACTTTAATTCAAATAATATTTCTAAAACATTCTGCAAAAATGAGTTTGCTGGTTGTAAATAAAAAAAAATAATGCATTTGACATGGTCGGCGTGTCCGAGACGCCAAACAACCCAACATTTTTTCCGACAGCCAGTTTTTCTCATTATATGTGACAATAACTCCCTATTACAACAACAATTAACATGTTGGTCACAAAGTTTTGTATGACGTGAAATTACTGTGTTTTTAATTGTATGAAACAAAAAGTCCCCACTACTACAATTAGCTACTTAGAAATTTTGTCCGACTTGATCTAAATAACAGATCAACAAAGTTTCGCCGTGTTGGTAATAAATAAAAATTTCATGCGTGGGCCCATGGACTATTACATATTAACGTGAAATATAAAAAAATTGTGCTACTTTAAGGTTACATCAAAAGTGTATTTTTCTTTAAACGTTAACTGTAAAAAAAGTATTAGATTTAAAGAAAAATTGGGAAACTAGTTTTAAATTACCAAATTGAAGAATCAAATGCAAAAAAGTTTGTTAAAGAAACATTGATTGTTTTTCAAGAAAATAATGAATTAACAAATGTTTCTCTCGAAATCGAGAAATAAAATTTAGGTTAGACATAAATATATACCTTTTTAGGGTTCCGTACACAAAGTGTCTAAACGGAACCCTTATGTTTTCACTCGTTTGTCCGCCGCCCAAAACCATTACCCCCCCCCCCCCTATCGGACAAACTATTTGAGATAGAGAGTTGAAATTTGGTACACTTATGTATTTTCACGTGTAGATTACAGGAAAAATATAGCGAACATGATTGAACGTGATGTTCATAGCGTTGTCAAGGAAATAACAAGATTTTTTTCAAAAAATGCATTAAAATGCCTATTTACCCCCCCCCCCCCCCTTATCTCCTAAACTATTTGACCTAGAGTATTGAAATTTGGTACACATATGTATTTTCGCGAGTAGAGTTCAGGAAAAATATAGAGAATATGATTGGAGGTGATGGTCATAGCGTTGTCAAGGAAAAACTTATTTTTTCAAAAAAAACGAGTCCCCCCCCCCTTATCTTCCAAACTATTTGACCTAAAGGTTTAAATTTGGTATACCGAAGTATTTTTACGTGTAGATTACAGGAGAAATATAGCGAACGTTGCTGGACTTAATTTTCAAAAGTTATTAATGAAAAGTTGAAAAATGACGAAAAACCCCTATGCTAGCGCTTAGCGTATTTATCCTGAAAGGTTGGGAAATGGTTGAAAATGTGTAATTTTATGCAGAATTTTTTATAAAACCATAAAAATTGTGGTTTAAATTTATTATCATAAGAATTTTTCCAAAAAACTGAAATTTTACCAAAAAAAATTTTTTTCTTCTAAACAGCTACAATATTTTATAGTTTCAGATTATTTTTTTTGTACAAAATGTTTATGTTTATGTGTAAATTACCTTAAAAGTTTAAAAAAAAAAAAAAAAAAAAAAAAAAAAAATGGCTTTAAAATTTAAAATTATATAGAAAAGTTTAGTCTATTAAATTGGAAATTTTTAATCTTATAAAAATCATTAAGTTTATACTTAAATTTCTTTAAAAATAAAAAAAATTATTTTAATTTATCATTATTTAAATTATTATTCAAATAATCTCTGACTCGTATAATTGAAAAAATTAGAGCGGTACGGAACCCTTCGACTTGGTACGAGTGTAACTCGTACTTGCCCGATATTTTATATTCATATTGTTAATAATCCAATCTAAAATATCATTTAAAGTTGTTAATGCTCCTTTTGTTTTATCAAATTTCTCTTTTGTTATTTTTTAGAACTATTTGTTAAAATTTTAATATTACACTCCCCATAGTTTTTAATTTTATAAATTTCTTTTTTATAGAAAGTATTTTTTCAATTTATGTGCAACTTTCATTGTAAAAATAAAATTTTTTCAGATTTTTAACCTTATTTACAAATTATTATCCACTTTACACTTCTATTGTTTTTCAATTGATTTGTGATTGTAGGTAAAAATTTATGCATTTGTGATTTCAATTTTGTTTAAAAATCAGTTTAAAACCACAATTTAAAAGAAAATTCTTTTCCAAAAAATGTGTAAATGAATTTTCTTGATTTTTTAATGAAAAAATCTCAAACTCGAAAAATTGTCGCTTAACTCCTTTTGTCATGATACCCTTCAATTTAAGTCTTTAAGTATTTCTTGATATTTCTTTATCTCAGATGAGAAAAAAGAAAAGAATAAAAAAAGAAAACATGTTGAATATAATAAAAAGATTGAAGACGCTGCTGCCAAACGCAAAAAAAAAATAACGAAGCAGCAACACGAAGAGTTTATAATAGTCAGTTGCATGAAGATGAAGGGCCTTGGATTCGAAATAAAAACATTAACAAAGCTTTTAAATTAATTGTTGTTTCATCTGGATCTACATCAACTGAGCCAGATGAGTCTGTACCAACTGAACCTGTACCACCAGCTGAACCTACAACACCAGCTGAACCAACACCATCACCTGAACCAGCTGAATATGTACCACTAGCTGAGCCTGAACCAGCTGAATATGTACCAGCTCAACCTGCTCCTGCTCGTATCGCTCCTGCTTATATCGCTCCAAATCCAGCACTTACTGCTATTGCTCGACGAGTGACAATATTAATTAATGAAGTTCCTGTCAGAGGGGGGCTTGTTAGAGGAAGAGGTGGATCAAGAGGTGGAATGGGAAGGAGAGGGGAAGGAAGAGGTGCAGGAATCTTTTAAATTCTTTAATTTAATTTTAATTTTTTAATTTAAATTCTAAATTTAAATTCTTTTTCTAATATGATCTCATTTAATTATATTTTTTAAACTTTTTCTCGAATCTTTTTAAACAATTTTTAAATATTATTTTGCAAATATGATCTCCTTTAATTTTATTTTTATAAGTGTAAATGTGTGGATGTTAATGTATATATATATATGTGTAATGTTATTCAGTTTTCAAGTTTTCTGTAAAAAATATCCTTTAGTTTATTTATATGTATATATATATATATAAGTGTAAATATGTGTGTGTGTGTGTGAATGTTAATGTATATATATGTGTAAAGTTATTCAGTTTTCAAGTTTTCTGTGAAAAATATCGTTTAGTTTATTTATATGTAGGGAAGAGTCGCCAGTTGTGAGACGGCTCCAGTTGTGAGACAGTCCATTTTTTTTAACACGAAATATAAAAAGGCTGATTGGTATACATAAAAACATTTCTTTTTATACGAGCCAACTTTTGCGTGTACACCGAAGCGGATATATGTATTGTTCGTGTTAGATGCTAACACTGTGTGTGAAAATCGACTAACAAACTTTTTTTCAATATGTGCAAAGTACTTTTTTTTAAGTTAATTAATTGGATAAGCTAAATGTTATGCATTTTTATTTAGTATTTTCCTTCTATTTTGTAATGCAATATTGCATTGTTTAAATCTACAGTTAGAAATATTTTTTCTACCACACATGCACGAAAACCTCGCGTTTTCGTTCGCCTTAAGCGGGGCAGAACTCACAGTTTTTATGTCAGTGAACGTTAGAGGTAAAAAAAACTCCCGAACAGTGAAAAAAACTCTCATCGCGCAGGCGCATGAGTTTTTTTCACTGTTCGGAAGTTTTTTTATCTCTAACGTCACTAACCTAAAGACTGCGAGTGCTGACCCGCTAACGCGAACGAAACACGAGATTTTCGTACATATGTGATAGAAAATAGCAATGCACCTCGGGAGGCCGATTTTTTGTCTCGCACAATGTTCTCCGAACTCGTTTCGCACTCACTACGCTCGTGCTACACTCGTTCTTCGAACATTTGTGCTTGACAAAAAAAAACGAACTTCTCTCCCTTGATGCATAATATACTATTTTTCCTTTTTCAAAATAGCGTTAATTTCCGGTTGTGAGACACAGCAAGTCACCAGTTGTGAGACGGTGGCGCCGCCCATCTGGAATTGCCTATATTTTTCGTTATGGAGAATACAGCGCTCTGTTTAGTTTAGTTCGTTACGTACATTTGATAACACAACAAATATTTAAAGTGTGGGAACATGCGCACAAGTTATTTCATTTGCCTACATTGCGACAGCGATTTCGATGAAGAAAACTAATGGTCATATTTTAAAGAATAAATATTTTTATTTAGTATATACCCAGGTGAAAATAATTCGACAGAATTTCGATCAGAAATGTCCACGGAATTCGTCCGAATTTTAGTAGAAATACAGCCGAAATGTCCTACGATTATGTGCGGCGTTTTGAAACAGAATTTCGCAAGAATTTCGGGTACAATTCGTGCGTATGTCGTACGATTTTCTAGCGAATTACGCCGAAAACAAGCACGAAATTTGGTCAAAAAAAAGATAAAACTTATCTTTTATATGATTGTTAGACGCATTTTGCCGGAAATTAGTACGTTTGGGAATGATTTATATATCTAAGTCAATTTTTATTTTCAGACGAATTTCGTATGTTTTATAGTCGCAATTCAAACGAAATTCATGCGATCTAAAGTTTTTAATTGTTGCCTAAGACGTCGCTGCATTTTGTGGGAACTTTGTATGATTGTTGGACGCATTTTGCCCGAAATTAGTACGTTTGGGAATAATTTATAAATCCAAGTCAATTTTAAGTTTCTGACGAATTTCGTATATTTTGTAGACGCAATTCAAACGAAATTCGTACGATCTAAAATTTTTAATTGTTGCCCAAGACGTCACAGAATTTTTTTGAAAACTTCGTTTGATTTTTGGACGCACTTTGCCCGAAATTCGTACGTTTGGGAATAATTTATATATCTAAGTCAATTTTTATTTCCTGACGAATTTCGTATGTTTTATAGTCGCAATTCAAACGAAATTCATGCGCTCTAAAGTTTTTAATTGTTGCCTAAGACGTTGCAGCATTTTGTGGGAACTTTGTATGATTGTTGGACGCATTATGCCCAAAATTCGTACGTTTGGGAATAATTTATATATCCAAGTCAAGTTTTATTTCCTGACGAATTTCGTATATTTTGTAGACGCAATTGAAACGAAATACGTTTGATCTAAAATTTTTTATTGTTGCCCAAGACGTCACAGAATTTTTTGAAAACTTCGTTTGATTTTTGGACGCACTTTGCCCGAAATTCGTACGTTTGGGAATAATTTATATATCTAAGTCAATTTTTATTTTCAGACGAATTTCGTATGTTTTATAGTCGCAATTCAAACGAAATTCATGCGATCTAAAGTTTTTAATTGTTGCCTAAGACGTCGCTGCATTTTGTGGGAACTTTGTATGATTGTTGGACGCATTTTGCCCGAAATTAGTACGTTTGGGAATAATTTATAAATCCAAGTCAATTTTAAGTTTCTGACGAATTTCGTATATTTTGTAGACGCAATTCAAACGAAATTCGTACGATCTAAAATTTTTAATTGTTGCCCAAGACGTCACAGAATTTTTTTGAAAACTTCGTTTGATTTTTGGACGCACTTTGCCCGAAATTCGTACGTTTGGGAATAATTTATATATCTAAGTCAATTTTTATTTCCTGACGAATTTCGTATGTTTTATAGTCGCAATTCAAACGAAATTCATGCGCTCTAAAGTTTTTAATTGTTGCCTAAGACGTTGCAGCATTTTGTGGGAACTTTGTATGATTGTTGGACGCATTATGCCCAAAATTCGTACGTTTGGGAATAATTTATATATCCAAGTCAAGTTTTATTTCCTGACGAATTTCGTATATTTTGTAGACGCAATTGAAACGAAATACGTTTGATCTAAAATTTTTTATTGTTGCCCAAGACGTCACAGAATTTTTTGAAAACTTCGTTTGATTTTTGGACGCACTTTGCCCGAAATTCGTACGTTTGGGAATAATTTATATATCTAAGTCAATTTTTATTTTCTGACGAATTTCGTATGTTTTATAGTCGCAATTCAAACGAAATTCATGCGCTCTAAAGTTTTTAATTGTTGCCTAAGACGTCGCAGCATTTTGTGAGAACTTTGTATGATTGTTGGACGCATTATGCCCAAAATTCGTACGTTTGGGAATAATTTATATATCCAAGTCAGTTTTAAGTTTCTGACGAATTTCGTTTATTTTGTAGACGCAATTCAAACGAAATTCGTACGATCTAAAATTTTTAATTGTTGCCCAAGACGTCACAGAATTTTTTGAAAACTTCGTATGATTTTTGGACGCACTTTGCCCGAAATTCGTACGTTTGGGAATAATTTATATATCTAAGTCAAGTTTTATTTCCTGACGAATTTCGTATGTTTTATAGTCGCAATTCGAGCGAAATTCATGCGATCTAAAGTTTTTAAGTGTTGCCTAAGACGTCGCAGCATTTTGTGGAAACTTTGTATGATTGTTGGAAGCATTATGCCCAAAATTTGTACGTTTGGGAATAATTTTTATATCCAAGTCAATTTTAAGTTTCTGACGAATTTCGTATATTTTGTAGACGCAATTGAAACGAAATTCGTTTGATCTAAAATTTTTAATTGTTGCCCAAGACGTCACAGAATTTTTTGAAAACTTCGTTTGATTTTTGGACGCACTTTGCCAGAAATTCGTACGTTTGGGAATAATTTATATATCTAAGTCAATTTTTATTTTCTGACGAATTTTGTATGTTTTATAGTCGCAATTCAAACGAAATGCATGCGCTCTAAATT
The DNA here is from genome assembly GCA_037103525.1 of Ganaspis brasiliensis. Lineage (NCBI taxonomy): Eukaryota > Metazoa > Arthropoda > Insecta > Hymenoptera > Figitidae > Ganaspis > Ganaspis brasiliensis. The sequence continues at coordinate 884,379 of JAZKLR010000407.1, forward strand.
TTTTAAATGTTGCCTAAGACGTCGCTGCATTTTGTGAGAACTTTGTATGATTGTTGGACGCATTTTGCCCGAAATTAGTACGTTTGGGAATAATTTATATATCCAAGTCAATTTTAAGTTTCTGACGAATTTTGTATATTTTGTAGACGCAATTCAAACGAAATTCGTACGATCTAAAATTTTTAATTGTTGCCCAAGACGTCACAGAATTTTTTTGAAAACTTCGTTTGATTTTTGGACGCACTTTGCCCGAAATTCGTACGTTTGGGAATTATTTATATATCTAAGTCAATTTTTATTTCCTGACAAATTTCGTATGTTTTATAGTCGCAATTCATACGAAATTCATGCGATCTAAAGTTTTTAAGTGTTGCCTAAGACGTCGCAGCATTTTGTGGGAACTTTGTATGATTGTTGGACGCTTTTTGCCGGAAATTAGTACGTTTGGGAATGATTTATATATCCAAGTCAATTTTAAGTTTCTGACGAATTTCGTATATTTTGTAGACGCAATTCAAACGAAATTCGTAAGATCTGAAATTTTTAATTGTTGCCTAAGACGTCACAGAATTTTTTGAAAACTTTGTATGATTTTTGGACGCACTTTGCCCGATATTCGTACGTTTGGAAATAATTTATATATCTAAGTCAATGTTTATTTCCTGACAAATTTCGTATGTTTTATAGTCGCAATTCAAACGAAATTCATGCGATCTAAAGTTTTTAAGTGTTGCCTAAGACGTCGCAGCATTTTGTGGGAACTTTGTATGATTGTTGGACGCATTTTGCCGGAAATTAGTACGTTTGGGAATGATTTATATATCCAAGTCAATTTTAAGTTTCTGACGAATTTCGTATATTTTGTAGACGCAATTCAAACGAAATTCGTACGAACTTAAATTTTTAATTATTGCCCAAGACGTCACAGAATTTTTTGAAAACTTCGTATGATTATTGGACGCACTTTGCCCGAAATTCGTACGTTTGGGAATAATTTATATATCCAAGTCAAGTTTTATTTCCTGACGAATTTCGTATGTTTTATAGTCGCAATTCAAACGAAATTTATGCGCTCTAAAGTTTTTAATTGTTGCCTAAGACGTCGCTGCATTTTGTGGGAACTTTGTATGATTGTTGGACGCATTTTGCCCGAAATTAGTACGTTTGGGAATAATTTATATATCCAAGTCAATTTTAAGTTTCTGACGAATTTCGTATATTTTGTAGACGCAATTCTAACGAAATTCGTACGATCTAAAATTTTTAATTGTTGCCCAAGACGTCACAGAATTTTTTGAAAACTTCGTATGATTTTTGGACGAACTTTGCACGAAATTCGTACGTTTGGGAATAATTTATATATCCAAGTCAAGTTTTATTTCCTGACGAATTTCGTATGTTTTATAGTCGCAATTCAACCGAAATTCATGCTATCTAAAGTTTTTAGATTGTTGCCTAAGACGTCGCAGCATTTTGTGGGAACTTTGTATGATTGTTGGACGCATTTTGCCGGAAATTAGTACGTTTGGGAATGATTTATATATCCAAGTCAATTTTAAGTTTCTGACGAATTTCGTATATTTTGTAGACGCAATTCAAACGAAATTCGTAAGATCTGAAATTTTTAATTGTTGCCCAAGACGTCACAGAATTTTTTGAAAACTTTGTATGATTTTTGGACGCACTTTGCCCGAAATTCGTACGTTTGGGAATAATTTATATATCCAAGTCAAGTTTTATTTCCTGACGAATTTCGTATGTTTTATAGTCGCAATTCAAACGAAATTCATGCGATCTAAAGTTTTTAAGTGTTGCCTAAGACGTCGCAGCATTTTGTGGGAACTTTGTATGATTGTTGGACGCATTATGCCCAAAATTCGTACGTTTGGGAATAATTTATATATCTAAGTCAATTTTTATTTCCAGACGAATTTCGTATGTTTTATAGTCGCAATTCAAACGAAATTCATGCGATCTAAAGTTTTTAATTGTTGCCTAAGACGTCGCTGCATTTTGTGGGAACTTTGTATGATTGTTGGACGCATTTTGCCTGAAATTAGTACGTTTGGGAATAATTTACAATCTAAAATTTTTAATTGTTGCCCAAGACGTCACAGAATTTTTTGAAAACTTCGTATGATTTTTGGACGCACTTTGCCCGAAATTCGTACGTTTGGGAATAATTTATATATCTAAGTCAAGTTTTATTTCCTGACGAATTTCGTATGTTTTATAGTCGCAATTCAAGCGAAATTCATGCGATCTAAAGTTTTTAAGTGTTGCCTAAGACGTCGCAGCATTTTGTGGAAACTTTGTATGATTGTTGGAAGCATTATGCCCAAAATTTGTACGTTTGGGAATAATTTTTATATCCAAATCAATTTTAAGTTTCTGACGAATTTCGTATATTTTGTAGACGCAATTGAAACGAAATTCGTTTGATCTAAAATTTTTAATTGTTGCCCAAGACGTCACAGAATTTTTTGAAAACTTCGTTTGATTTTTGGACGCACTTTGCCAGAAATTCGTACGTTTGGGAATAATTTATATATCTAAGTCAATTTTTATTTTCTGACGAATTTTGTATGTTTTATAGTCGCAATTCAAACGAAATGCATGCGCTCTAAATTTTTTAAATGTTGCCTAAGACGTCGCTGCATTTTGTGAGAACTTTGTATGATTGTTGGACGCATTTTGCCCGAAATTAGTACGTTTGGGAATAATTTATATATCCAAGTCAATTTTAAGTTTCTGACGAATTTTGTATATTTTGTAGACGCAATTCAAACGAAATTCGTACGATCTAAAATTTTTAATTGTTGCCCAAGACGTCACAGAATTTTTTTGAAAACTCGTTTGATTTTTGGACGCACTTTGCCCGAAATTCGTACGTTTGGGAATTATTTATATATCTAAGTCAATTTTTATTTCCTGACAAATTTCGTATGTTTTATAGTCGCAATTCATACGAAATTCATGCGATCTAAAGTTTTTAAGTGTTGCCTAAGACGTCGCAGCATTTTGTGGGAACTTTGTATGATTGTTGGACGCTTTTTGCCGGAAATTAGTACGTTTGGGAATGATTTATATATCCAAGTCAATTTTAAGTTTCTGATGAATTTCGTTTATTTTGTAGACGCAATTCAAACGAAATTCGTACGAACTAAAATTTTTAATTGTTGCCCAAGACGTCACAGAATTTTTTGAAAACTTTGTATGATTTTTGGACGCACTTTGCCCGAAATTCGTACGTTTGGGAGTAATTTATATATCCAAGTCAAGTTTTATTTCCTGACGAATTTCGTATGTTTTATAGTCGCAATTTAAATAAAATTCATGCGATCTAAAGTTTTTAAGTGTTGCCTAAGACGTCTCAGCATTTTGTGGGAACTTTGTATGATTGTTCGACGCATTATGCCTAAAATTCGTACGTTTGGGAATAATTTATATATCTAAGTCAATTTTAAGTTTCTGACGAATTTCGTATGTTTTATTGTCGCAATTCAAACGAAATTCATGCGATCTAAAGTTTTTAAGTGTTGCCTAAGACGTCGCAGCATTTTGTGGGAACTTTGTATGATTGTTGGACGCATTATGCCCAAAATTCGTACGTTTGGGAATAATTCATATATCTAAGTCAATTTTTATTTCCAGACGAATTTCGTATGTTTTATAGTCGCAATTCAAACGAAATTCATGCGATCTAAAGTTTTTAATTGTTGCCTAAGACGTCGCTGCATTTTGTGGGAACTTTGTATGATTGTTGGACGCATTTTGCCTGAAATTAGTACGTTTGGGAATAATTTATATATACAAGTCAATTTTAAGTTTCTGACGAATTTCGTATATTTTGTAGACGCAATTCAAACGAAATTCGTACGATCTAAAAATTTTAATTGTTGCCCAAGACGTCACAAAATTTTTTTGAAAACTTCGTTTGATTTTTGGACGCACTTTGCCCGAAATTCGTACGTTTAGGAATAATTTATATATCTAAGTCAATGTTTATTTCCTGACAAATTTCGTATGTTTTATAGTCGCAATTCAAACGAAATTCATGCGATCTAAAGTTTTTAAGTGTTGCCTAAGACGTCGCAGCATTTTGTGGGAACTTTGTATTATTGTTGGACGCATTTTGCCGGAAATTAGTACGTTTGGGAATGATTTATATATCCAAGTCAATTTTAAGTTTCTGACGAATTTCGTATATTTTGTAGACGCAATTCAAACGAAATTCGTACGAACTTAAATCTTTAATTGTTGCCCAAGACGTCACAGAATTTTTTGAAAACTTCGTATGATTATTGGACGCACTTTGCCCGAAATTCGTACGTTTGGGAATAATTTATATATCCAAGTCAGGTTTTATTTCCTGACGAATTTCGTATGTTTTATAGTCGCAATTTAAACGAAATTCATGTGATCTAAAATTTTTAATTGTTGCCCAAGACGTCACAGAATTTGTTGAAAACTTCGTTTGATTTTTGGAGGCACTTTGCCCGAAATTCGTACGTTTGGGAATAATTTATATATCTAAGTCAATTTTTATTTCCTGACGAATTTCGTATGTTTTATAGTCGCAATTAAAACGAAATTCATGCGATCTAAAGTTTTTAAGTGTTGCCTAAGACGTCACAGAATTTTTTGAAAACTTCGTATGATTTTTGGACGCATTTTGCCTAAAATTCGTACGTTTGGGAATAATTTATATATCCAAGTCAAGTTTTATTTCCTGACGAATTTCGTATATTTTGTAGACGCAATTGAAACGAAATACGTTTGATCTAAAATTTTTTATTGTTGCCCAAGACGTCACAGAATTTTTTGAAAACTTCGTTTGATTTTTGGACGCACTTTGCCCGAAATTCGTACGTTTGGGAATAATTTATATATCTAAGTCAATTTTTATTTTCTGACGAATTTTGTATGTTTTATAGTCGCAATTCAAACGAAATTCATGCGCTCTAAATTTTTTAAATGTTGCCTAAGACGTCGCTGCATTTTGTAAGAACTTTGTATGATTGTTAGACGCATTTTGCCCGAAATTAGTACGTTTGGGAATAATTTATATATCCAAGTCAATTTTAAGTTTCTGACGAATTTTGTATATTTTGTAGACGCAATTGAAACGAAATTCGTACGATCTAAAATTTTTAATTGTTGCCCAAGACGTCACAGAATTTTTTGAAAACTTCGTTTGATTGTTGGACGCATTTTGCCGGAAATTAGTACGTTTGGGAATGATTTATATATCTAAGTCAATTTTTATTTTCAGACGAATTTCGTATGTTTTATAGTCGCAATTCAAACGAAATTCATGCGATCTAAAGTTTTTAATTGTTGCCTAAGACGTCGCTGCATTTTGTGGGAACTTTGTATGATTGTTGGACGCATTTTGCCCGAAATTAGTACGTTTGGGAATAATTTATAAATCCAAGTCAATTTTAAGTTTCTGACGAATTTCGTATATTTTGTAGACGCAATTCAAACGAAATTCGTTCGATCTAAAATTTTTAATTGTTGCCCAAGACGTCACAGAATTTTTTTGAAAACTTCGTTTGATTTTTGGACGCACTTTGCCCGAAATTCGTACGTTTGGGAATTATTTATATATCTAAGTCAATTTTTATTTCCTGACAAATTTCGTATGTTTTATAGTCGCAATTCATACGAAATTCATGCGATCTAAAGTTTTTAAGTGTTGCCTAAGACGTCGCAGCATTTTGTGGGAACTTTGTATGATTGTTGGACGCTTTTTGCCGGAAATTAGTACGTTTGGGAATGATTTATATATCCAAGTCAATTTTAAGTTTCTGACGAATTTCGTATATTTTGTAGACGCAATTCAAACGAAATTCGTACGAACTAAAATTTTTAATTGTTGCCCAAGACGTCACAGAATTTTTTGAAAACTTTGTATGATTTTTGGACGCACTTTGCCCGAAATTCGTACGTTTGGGAGTAATTTATATATCCAAGTCAAGTTTTATTTCCTGACGAATTTTGTATGTTTTATAGTCTCAATTTAAATGAAATTCATGCGATCTAAAGTTTTTAAGTGTTGCCTAAGACGTCTCAGCATTTTGTGGGAACTTTGTATGATTGTTAGACGCATTATGCCTAAAATTCGTACGTTTGGGAATAATTTATATATCTAAGTCAATTTTAAGTTTCTGACGAATTTCGAATATTTTGTAGACGCAATTGAAACGAAATTCGTACGATCTAAAATTTTTAATTGTTGCCCAAGACGTCACAGAATTTTTTGAAAACTTCGTTTGATTTTTGGACGCACTTTGCCCGAAATTCGTACGTTTGGGAATAATTTATATATCCAAGACAATTTTAAGTTTCTGACGAATTTCGTATATTTTGTAGACGCAATTTAAACGAAATTCGTACGATCTAAAATTTTTAATTGTTGCCCAAGACGTCACAGAATTTTTTGAAAACTTCGTAAGATTTTTGGACGCACTTTGCACGAAATTCGTACGTTTGGGAATAATTTATATATCCAAGTCAAGTTTTATTTCCTGACGAATTTCGTATGTTTTATAGTCGCAATTCAAACGAAATTCGTACGATCTAAAATTTTTAATTGTTGCCCAAGACGTCACAGAATTTTTTGAAAACTTCGTAAGATTTTTGGACGCACTTTGCACGAAATTCGTACGTTTGGGAATAATTTATATATTTAAGTCAATTTTTATTTCCTGACAAATTTCGTATGTTTTATAGTCGCAATTTAAACGAAATTCATGCGATCTAAAGTTTTTAAGTGTTGCCTAAGACGTCGCAGCATTTTGTGGGAACTTTGTATGATTGTTGGACGCATTTTGCCGGAAATTAGTACGTTTGGGAATGATTTATATATCCAAGTCAATTTTAAGTTTCTGACGAATTTCGTATATTTTGTAGACGCAATACAAACGAAATTCGTACGATCTAAAATTTTTAATTATTGCCCAAGACGTCACAGAATTTTTTGAAAACTTCGTATGATTATTGGACGCACTTTTCCCGAAATTCGTACGTTTGGGAATAATTTATATATCCAAGTCAATTTTAAGTTTCTGACGAATTTCGTATATTTTGTAGACGCAATTCAAACGAAATTCGTACGATCTAAAATTTTTAATTGTTGCCCAAGACGTCACAGAAGTTTTTGAAAACTTCGTAAGATTTTTGGACGCACTTTGCACGAAATTCGTACGGTTGGGAATAATTTATATATCCAAGTCAAGTTTTATTTCCTGACGAATTTCGTATGTTTTATAGTCGCAATTCAAACGAAATTCATGCGCTCTGAATTTTTTAAATGTTGCCTAAGACGTCGCTGCATTTTGTGGGAACTTTGTATGATTGTTGGACGAATTATGCCCAAAATTCGTACGTTTGGGAGTAATTTATATATCCAAGTCAAGTTCTATTTCCTGACGAATTTCGTATGTTTTATAGTCGCAATTTAAATGAAATTCATGCGATCTAAAGTTTTTAAGTGTTGCCTAAGACGTCTCAGCATTTTGTGGGAACATTGTATGATTGTTAGACGCATTATGCCCAAAATTCGTACGTTTGGGAATAATTTATATATCCAAGTCAATTTTAAGTTTCTGACGAATTTCGTATATTTTGTAGACGCAATTGAAACGAAATTCGTACGATCTAAAATTTTTAATTGTTGCCCAAGACGTCACAGAATTTTTTGAAAACTTCGTTTGATTTTTGGACGCACTTTGCCCAAAATTCGTACGTTTGGGAATAATTTATATATCTAAGTTACTTTTTATTTCCTGACGAATTTCGTATGTTTTATAGTCGCAATTCAAACGAAATTCATGCGATTTAAAGTTTTTAATTGTTGCCTAAGACGTCGCAGCATTTTGTGGGAACTTTGTATGATTGTTGGACGCATTTTGCCGGAAATTTGTACGTTTGGGAATAATTTATATATCCAAGTCAATTTTAAGTTTCTGACGAATTTCGTATATTTTGTAGACGCAATTCAAACGAAATTCGTAAGATCTAAAATTTTTAATTGTTGCCCAAGACGTCACAGAATTTTTTGAAAACTTTGTATGATTTTTGGACGCACTTTGCCCGAAATTCGTACGTTTGGGAGTAATTTATATATCCAAGTCAAGTTTTATTTCCTGACGAATTTCGTATGTTTTATAGTCGCAATTCAAACGAAATTCATGCGATCTAAAGTTTTTAAGTGTTGCCTAAAACGTCGCAGCATTTAGTGGGAACTTTGTATGATTGTTGAACGCATTATGCCCAAAATTCGTACGTTTGGGAATAATATATATATCCAAGTCAATTTTAAGTTTCTGACGAATTACGTATATTTTGTAGACGCAATTCAAACGAAATTCGTAAGATCTAAAATTTTTAATTGTTGCCCAAGACGTCACAGAATTTTTTGAAAACTTTGTATGATTTTTGGACGCACTTTGCCCAAAATTCGTACGTTTGGGAATAATTTATATATCCTAGTCAATTTTAAGTTTCTGACGAATTTCGTATATTTTGTAGACGCAATTCAAATGAAATTCGTACGATCTAAAATTTTTAATTGTTGCCCAAGACGTCACAGAATTTTTTGAAAACTTCGTATGATTTTTGGACGCATTATGCCCAAAATTCGTACGTTTGGGAATAATTTATATATCCAAGTCAATTTTAAGTTTCTGACGAATTACGTATATTTTGTAGACGAAATTCAAACGAAATTCGTACGATCTAAAATTTTTAATTGTTGCCCAAGACGTCACAGAATTTTTTGAAAACTTCGTTTGATTTTTGGACGCACTTTGCCCGAAATTCGTACGTTTGGGAATAATTTATATATCTAAGTCAATTTTTATTTCCTGACGAATTTCGTATGTTTTATTGTCGCAATTCAAACGAAATTCATGCGATCTAAATTTTTCAATTGTTTTTACTTGATGCCAAAGATGCCACAAAATTTTGTGGGAACTTTATGATTTTTGGAAGCACTTTGCCCGAAATTCGTGAGTTTTGAAATAATTTATATGTCCAAGTCAATTTTAAGTTTCTGACGAATTTCGTATATTTGATCGTCAGAAATTCACCCGAAATTCATCTGATTCGAAGTTTTTACTTAAAAACCAAGTTCAGTTATTAATTCGGTCGTGATTCGTTTGCACTGCGGGAGAAATTCGTACTCAATTTGCCTGATTTGAATAAATTAAATATTCATTTCTTGGTCAATTTAAGTTTTTCCCAAAGTTTGCAAGATAAGATATTTTTCATATAAAAGATAAGTTTTATCTTTTTTTTGACCAAATTTCGTGCTTGTTTTCGGCGTAATTCGCTAGAAAATCGTACGACATACGCACGAATTGTACCCGAAATTCTTGCGAAATTCTGTTTCAAAACGCCGCACATAATCGTAGGACATTTCGGCTGTATTTCTACTAAAATTCGGACGAATTCCGTGGACATTTCTGTGAGACACAGCAAGTCACCAGTTGTGAGACGGTGGCGCCGCCCATCTGGAATTGCCTATATTTTTCGTTATGGAGAATACAGCGCTCTGTTTAGTTTAGTTCGTTACGTACATTTGATAACACAACAAATATTTAAAGTGTGGGAACATGCGCACAAGTTATTTCATTTGCCTACATTGCGACAGCGATTTCGATGAAGAAAACTAATGGTCATATTTTAAAGAATAAATATTTTTATTTAGTATATACCCAGGTGAAAATAATTCGACAGAATTTCGATCAGAAATGTCCACGGAATTCGTCCGAATTTTAGTAGAAATACAGCCGAAATGTCCTACGATTATGTGCGGCGTTTTGAAACAGAATTTCGCAAGAATTTCGGGTACAATTCGTGCGTATGTCGTACGATTTTCTAGCGAATTACGCCGAAAACAAGCACGAAATTTGGTCAAAAAAAAGATAAAACTTATCTTTTATATGAAAAATATCTTATCTTGCAAACTTTGGGAAAAACTTAAATTGACCAAGAAATGAATATTTAATTTATTCAAATCAGGCAAATTGAGTACGAATTTCTCCCGCAGTGCAAACGAATCACGACCGAATTAATAACTGAACTTGGTTTTTAAGTAAAAACTTCGAATCAGATGAATTTCGGGTGAATTTCTGACGATCAAATATACGAAATTCGTCAGAAACTTAAAATTGACTTGGACATATAAATTATTTCAAAACTCACGAATTTCGGGCAAAGTGCTTCCAAAAATCATAAAGTTCCCACAAAATTTTGTGGCATCTTTGGCATCAAGTAAAAACAATTGAAAAATTTAGATCGCATGAATTTCGTTTGAATTGCGACAATAAAACATACGAAATTCGTCAGGAAATAAAAATTGACTTAGATATATAAATTATTCCCAAACGTACGAATTTCGGGCAAAGTGCGTCCAAAAATCAAACGAAGTTTTCAAAAAATTCTGTGACGTCTTGGGCAACAATTAAAAATTTTAGATCGTACGAATTTCGTTTGAATTTCGTCTACAAAATATACGTAATTCGTCAGAAACTTAAAATTGACTTGGATATATAAATTATTCCCAAACGTACGAATTTTGGGCATAATGCGTCCAAAAATCATACGAAGTTTTCAAAAAATTCTGTGACGTCTTGGGCAACAATTAAAAATTTTAGATCGTACGAATTTCATTTGAATTGCGTCTACAAAATATACGAAATTCGTCAGAAACTTAAAATTGACTAGGATATATAAATTATTCCCAAACGTACGAATTTTGGGCAAAGTGCGTCCAAAAATCATACAAAGTTTTCAAAAAATTCTGTGACGTCTTGGGCAACAATTAAAAATTTTAGATCTTACGAATTTCGTTTGAATTGCGTCTACAAAATATACGTAATTCGTCAGAAACTTAAAATTGACTTGGATATATATATTATTCCCAAACGTACGAATTTTGGGCATAATGCGTTCAACAATCATACAAAGTTCCCACTAAATGCTGCGACGTTTTAGGCAACACTTAAAAACTTTAGATCGCATGAATTTCGTTTGAATTGCGACTATAAAACATACGAAATTCGTCAGGAAATAAAACTTGACTTGGATATATAAATTACTCCCAAACGTACGAATTTCGGGCAAAGTGCGTCCAAAAATCATACAAAGTTTTCAAAAAATTCTGTGACGTCTTGGGCAACAATTAAAAATTTTAGATCTTACGAATTTCGTTTGAATTGCGTCTACAAAATATACGAAATTCGTCAGAAACTTAAAATTGACTTGGATATATAAATTATTCCCAAACGTACAAATTTCCGGCAAAATGCGTCCAACAATCATACAAAGTTCCCACAAAATGCTGCGACGTCTTAGGCAACAATTAAAAACTTTAAATCGCATGAATTTCGTTTGAATTGCGACTATAAAACATACGAAATTCGTCAGGAAATAAAAAGTAACTTAGATATATAAATTATTCCCAAACGTACGAATTTTGGGCAAAGTGCGTCCAAAAATCAAACGAAGTTTTCAAAAAATTCTGTGACGTCTTGGGCAACAATTAAAAATTTTAGATCGTACGAATTTCGTTTCAATTGCGTCTACAAAATATACGAAATTCGTCAGAAACTTAAAATTGACTTGGATATATAAATTATTCCCAAACGTACGAATTTTGGGCATAATGCGTCTAACAATCATACAATGTTCCCACAAAATGCTGAGACGTCTTAGGCAACACTTAAAAACTTTAGATCGCATGAATTTCATTTAAATTGCGACTATAAAACATACGAAATTCGTCAGGAAATAAAACTTGACTTGGATATATAAATTACTCCCAAACGTACGAATTTTGGGCATAATTCGTCCAACAATCATACAAAGTTCCCACAAAATGCAGCGACGTCTTAGGCAACATTTAAAAAATTCAGAGCGCATGAATTTCGTTTGAATTGCGACTATAAAACATACGAAATTCGTCAGGAAATAAAACTTGACTTGGATATATAAATTATTCCCAACCGTACGAATTTCGTGCAAAGTGCGTCCAAAAATCTTACGAAGTTTTCAAAAACTTCTGTGACGTCTTGGGCAACAATTAAAAATTTTAGATCGTACGAATTTCGTTTGAATTGCGTCTACAAAATATACGAAATTCGTCAGAAACTTAAAATTGACTTGGATATATAAATTATTCCCAAACGTACGAATTTCGGGAAAAGTGCGTCCAATAATCATACGAAGTTTTCAAAAAATTCTGTGACGTCTTGGGCAATAATTAAAAATTTTAGATCGTACGAATTTCGTTTGTATTGCGTCTACAAAATATACGAAATTCGTCAGAAACTTAAAATTGACTTGGATATATAAATCATTCCCAAACGTACTAATTTCCGGCAAAATGCGTCCAACAATCATACAAAGTTCCCACAAAATGCTGCGACGTCTTAGGCAACACTTAAAAACTTTAGATCGCATGAATTTCGTTTAAATTGCGACTATAAAACATACGAAATTTGTCAGGAAATAAAAATTGACTTAAATATATAAATTATTCCCAAACGTACGAATTTCGTGCAAAGTGCGTCCAAAAATCTTACGAAGTTTTCAAAAAATTCTGTGACGTCTTGGGCAACAATTAAAAATTTTAGATCGTACGAATTTCGTTTGAATTGCGACTATAAAACATACGAAATTCGTCAGGAAATAAAACTTGACTTGGATATATAAATTATTCCCAAACGTACGAATTTCGTGCAAAGTGCGTCCAAAAATCTTACGAAGTTTTCAAAAAATTCTGTGACGTCTTGGGCAACAATTAAAAATTTTAGATCGTACGAATTTCGTTTAAATTGCGTCTACAAAATATACGAAATTCGTCAGAAACTTAAAATTGTCTTGGATATATAAATTATTCCCAAACGTACTAATTTCGGGCAAAATGCGTCCAACAATCATACAAAGTTCACACAAAATGCTGAGACGTCTTAGGCAACAATTAAAAACTTTAGATCGCATGAATTTCGTTTGAATTGCGACTATAAAACATACGAAATTCGTCAGGAAATAAAAAGTGACTTAGATATATAAATTATTCCCAAACGTACGAATTTCGGGCAAAGTGCGTCCAAAAATCAAACGAAGTTTTCAAAAAATTCTGTGACGTCTTGGGCAACAATTAAAAATTTTAGATCGTACGAATTTCGTTTCAATTGCGTCTACAAAATATTCGAAATTCGTCAGAAACTTAAAATTGACTTAGATATATAAATTATTCCCAAACGTACGAATTTTAGGCATAATGCGTCTAACAATCATACAAAGTTCCCACAAAATGCTGAGACGTCTTAGGCAACACTTAAAAACTTTAGATCGCATGAATTTCATTTAAATTGAGACTATAAAACATACAAAATTCGTCAGGAAATAAAACTTGACTTGGATATATAAATTACTCCCAAACGTACGAATTTCGGGCAAAGTGCGTCCAAAAATCATACAAAGTTTTCAAAAAATTCTGTGACGTCTTGGGCAACAATTAAAAATTTTAGTTCGTACGAATTTCGTTTGAATTGCGTCTACAAAATATACGAAATTCGTCAGAAACTTAAAATTGACTTGGATATATAAATCATTCCCAAACGTACTAATTTCCGGCAAAAAGCGTCCAACAATCATACAAAGTTCCCACAAAATGCTGCGACGTCTTAGGCAACACTTAAAAACTTTAGATCGCATGAATTTCGTATGAATTGCGACTATAAAACATACGAAATTTGTCAGGAAATAAAAATTGACTTAGATATATAAATAATTCCCAAACGTACGAATTTCGGGCAAAGTGCGTCCAAAAATCAAACGAAGTTTTCAAAAAAATTCTGTGACGTCTTGGGCAACAATTAAAAATTTTAGATCGAACGAATTTCGTTTGAATTGCGTCTACAAAATATACGAAATTCGTCAGAAACTTAAAATTGACTTGGATTTATAAATTATTCCCAAACGTACTAATTTCGGGCAAAATGCGTCCAACAATCATACAAAGTTCCCACAAAATGCAGCGACGTCTTAGGCAACAATTAAAAACTTTAGATCGCATGAATTTCGTTTGAATTGCGACTATAAAACATACGAAATTCGTCTGAAAATAAAAATTGACTTAGATATATAAATCATTCCCAAACGTACTAATTTCCGGCAAAATGCGTCCAACAATCAAACGAAGTTTTCAAAAAATTCTGTGACGTCTTGGGCAACAATTAAAAATTTTAGATCGTACGAATTTCGTTTCAATTGCGTCTACAAAATATACAAAATTCGTCAGAAACTTAAAATTGACTTGGATATATAAATTATTCCCAAACGTACTAATTTCGGGCAAAATGCGTCTAACAATCATACAAAGTTCTTACAAAATGCAGCGACGTCTTAGGCAACATTTAAAAAATTTAGAGCGCATGAATTTCGTTTGAATTGCGACTATAAAACATACAAAATTCGTCAGAAAATAAAAATTGACTTAGGTATATAAATTATTCCCAAACGTACGAATTTCGGGCAAAGTGCGTCCAAAAATCAAACGAAGTTTTCAAAAAATTCTGTGACGTCTTGGGCAACAATAAAAAATTTTAGATCAAACGTATTTCGTTTCAATTGCGTCTACAAAATATACGAAATTCGTCAGGAAATAAAACTTGACTTGGATATATAAATTATTCCCAAACGTACGAATTTTAGGCAAAATGCGTCCAAAAATCATACGAAGTTTTCAAAAAATTCTGTGACGTCTTAGGCAACACTTAAAAACTTTAGATCGCATGAATTTCGTTTTAATTGCGACTATAAAACATACGAAATTCGTCAGGAAATAAAAATTGACTTAGATATATAAATTATTCCCAAACGTACGAATTTCGGGCAAAGTGCCTCCAAAAATCAAACGAAGTTTTCAACAAATTCTGTGACGTCTTGGGCAACAATTAAAAATTTTAGATCACATGAATTTCGTTTAAATTGCGACTATAAAACATACGAAATTCGTCAGGAAATAAAACCTGACTTGGATATATAAATTATTCCCAAACGTACGAATTTCGGGCAAAGTGCGTCCAATAATCATACGAAGTTTTCAAAAAATTCTGTGACGTCTTGGGCAACAATTAAAGATTTAAGTTCGTACGAATTTCGTTTGAATTGCGTCTACAAAATATACGAAATTCGTCAGAAACTTAAAATTGACTTGGATATATAAATCATTCCCAAACGTACTAATTTCCGGCAAAATGCGTCCAACAATAATACAAAGTTCCCACAAAATGCTGCGACGTCTTAGGCAACACTTAAAAACTTTAGATCGCATGAATTTCGTTTGAATTGCGACTATAAAACATACGAAATTTGTCAGGAAATAAACATTGACTTAGATATATAAATTATTCCTAAACGTACGAATTTCGGGCAAAGTGCGTCCAAAAATCAAACGAAGTTTTCAAAAAAATTTTGTGACGTCTTGGGCAACAATTAAAATTTTTAGATCGTACGAATTTCGTTTGAATTGCGTCTACAAAATATACGAAATTCGTCAGAAACTTAAAATTGACTTGTATATATAAATTATTCCCAAACGTACTAATTTCAGGCAAAATGCGTCCAACAATCATACAAAGTTCCCACAAAATGCAGCGACGTCTTAGGCAACAATTAAAAACTTTAGATCGCATGAATTTCGTTTGAATTGCGACTATAAAACATACGAAATTCGTCTGGAAATAAAAATTGACTTAGATATATGAATTATTCCCAAACGTACGAATTTTGGGCATAATGCGTCCAACAATCATACAAAGTTCCCACAAAATGCTGCGACGTCTTAGGCAACACTTAAAAACTTTAGATCGCATGAATTTCGTTTGAATTGCGACAATAAAACATACGAAATTCGTCAGAAACTTAAAATTGACTTAGATATATAAATTATTCCCAAACGTACGAATTTTAGGCATAATGCGTCGAACAATCATACAAAGTTCCCACAAAATGCTGAGACGTCTTAGGCAACACTTAAAAACTTTAGATCGCATGAATTTTATTTAAATTGCGACTATAAAACATACGAAATTCGTCAGGAAATAAAACTTGACTTGGATATATAAATTACTCCCAAACGTACGAATTTCGGGCAAAGTGCGTCCAAAAATCATACAAAGTTTTCAAAAAATTCTGTGACGTCTTGGGCAACAATTAAAAATTTTAGTTCGTACGAATTTCGTTTGAATTGCGTCTACAAAATAAACGAAATTCATCAGAAACTTAAAATTGACTTGGATATATAAATCATTCCCAAACGTACTAATTTCCGGCAAAAAGCGTCCAACAATCATACAAAGTTCCCACAAAATGCTGCGACGTCTTAGGCAACACTTAAAAACTTTAGATCGCATGAATTTCGTATGAATTGCGACTATAAAACATACGAAATTTGTCAGGAAATAAAAATTGACTTAGATATATAAATAATTCCCAAACGTACGAATTTCGGGCAAAGTGCGTCCAAAAATCAAACGAGTTTTCAAAAAAATTCTGTGACGTCTTGGGCAACAATTAAAAATTTTAGATCGTACGAATTTCGTTTGAATTGCGTCTACAAAATATACAAAATTCGTCAGAAACTTAAAATTGACTTGGATATATAAATTATTCCCAAACGTACTAATTTCGGGCAAAATGCGTCCAACAATCATACAAAGTTCTCACAAAATGCAGCGACGTCTTAGGCAACATTTAAAATATTTAGAGCGCATGCATTTCGTTTGAATTGCGACTATAAAACATACAAAATTCGTCAGAAAATAAAAATTGACTTAGATATATAAATTATTCCCAAACGTACGAATTTCTGGCAAAGTGCGTCCAAAAATCAAACGAAGTTTTCAAAAAATTCTGTGACGTCTTGGGCAACAATTAAAAATTTTAGATCAAACGAATTTCGTTTCAATTGCGTCTACAAAATATACGAAATTCGTCAGAAACTTAAAATTGACTTGGATATAAAAATTATTCCCAAACGTACAAATTTTGGGCATAATGCTTCCAACAATCATACAAAGTTTCCACAAAATGCTGCGACGTCTTAGGCAACACTTAAAAACTTTAGATCGCATGAATTTCGCTTGAATTGCGACTATAAAACATACGAAATTCGTCAGGAAATAAAACTTGACTTAGATATATAAATTATTCCCAAACGTACGAATTTCGGGCAAAGTGCGTCCAAAAATCATACGAAGTTTTCAAAAAATTCTGTGACGTCTTGGGCAACAATTAAAAATTTTAGATTGTACGAATTTCGTTTGAATTGCGTCTACAAAATAAACGAAATTCGTCAGAAACTTAAAACTGACTTGGATATATAAATTATTCCCAAACGTACGAATTTTGGGCATAATGCGTCCAACAATCATACAAAGTTCTCACAAAATGCTGCGACGTCTTAGGCAACAATTAAAAACTTTAGAGCGCATGAATTTCGTTTGAATTGCGACTATAAAACATACGAAATTCGTCAGAAAATAAAAATTGACTTAGATATATAAATTATTCCCAAACGTACGAATTTCGGGCAAAGTGCGTCCAAAAATCAAACGAAGTTTTCAAAAAATTCTGTGACGTCTTGGGCAACAATAAAAAATTTTAGATCAAACGTATTTCGTTTCAATTGCGTCTACAAAATATACGAAATTCGTCAGGAAATAAAACTTGACTTGGATATATAAATTATTCCCAAACGTACGAATTTTGGTCAAAATGCGTCAAAAAATCATACGAAATTTTCAAAAAATTCTGTGACGTCTTGGGCAAGAATTAAAAATTTTAGATCGTACGAATTTCGTTTAAATTGCGTCTACAAAATATACGCTATTCGTCAGAAACTTAAAATTGACTTGGATATATAAATTATTCCCAAAAGTACGAATTTTGGGCATAATGCGTCCAACAATCATACAAAGTTCCCACAAAATGCTGCGACGTCTTAGGCAACACTTAAAAACTTTAGATCGCATGAATTTCGTTTTAATTGCGACTATAAAACATACGAAATTCGTCAGGAAATAAAACTTGACTTAGATATATAAATTATTCCCAAACGTACGAATTTCGGGCAAAGTGCCTAGAAAAAATCAAACGAAGTTTTCAACAAATTCTGTGACGTCTTGGGCAATAATTAAAGATTCAAGTTCGTCTAATTTCGTTTGAATTGCGTCTAAAAAATATACGAAATTCGTCAGAAACTTAAAATTGACTTGGATATATAAATCATTCCCAAACGTACTAATTTCCGGCAAAATGCGTCCAACAATCATACAAAGTTCCCACAAAATGCTGCGACGTCTTAGGCAACACTTAAAAACTTTAGATCGCATGAATTTCGTTTGAATTGCGACTATAAAACATACGAAATTTGTCAGGAAATAAACATTGACTTAGATATATAAATTATTCCTAAACGTACGAATTTCGGGCAAAGTGCGTCCAAAAATCAAACGAAGTTTTCAAAAAAATTTTATGACGTCTTGGGCAACAATTAAAATTTTTAGATCGTACGAATTTCGTTTGAATTGCGTCTACAAAATATACGAAATTCGTCAGAAACTTAAAATTGACTTGTATATATAAATTATTCCCAAACGTACTAATTTCAGGCAAAATGCGTCCAACAATCATACAAAGTTCCCACAAAATGCAGCGACGTCTTAGGCAACAATTAAAAACTTTAGATCGCATGAATTTCGTTTGAATTGCGACTATAAAACATACGAAATTCGTCTGGAAATAAAAATTG
This sequence comes from Ganaspis brasiliensis, assembly GCA_037103525.1. Classification (NCBI taxonomy): domain Eukaryota; kingdom Metazoa; phylum Arthropoda; class Insecta; order Hymenoptera; family Figitidae; genus Ganaspis; species Ganaspis brasiliensis. Next base: position 903,214 of record JAZKLR010000407.1, read on the forward strand.
ACTTAGATATATAAATTATTCCCAAACGTACGAATTTTGGGCATAATGCGTCCAACAATCATACAAAGTTCCCACAAAATGCTGCGACGTCTTAGGCAACACTTAAAAACTTTAGATCGCATGAATTTCGTTTGAATTGCGACTATAAAACATACGAAATTCGTCAGGAAATAAAACTTGACTTGGATATATAAATTATTCCCAAACGTACGAATTTCGGGCAAAGTGCGTCCAAAAATCATACAAAGTTTTCAAAAAATTCTGTGACGTCTTGGGCAACAATTAAAAATTTCAGATCTTACGAATTTCGTTTGAATTGCGTCTACAAAATATACGAAATTCGTCAGAAACTTAAAATTGACTTGGATATATAAATCATTCCCAAACGTACTAATTTCCGGCAAAATGCGTCCAACAATCATACAAAGTTCCCACAAAATGCTGCGACGTCTTAGGCAACAATCTAAAAACTTTAGATCGCATGAATTTCGGTTGAATTGCGACTATAAAACATACGAAATTCGTCAGGAAATAAAACTTGACTTGGATATATAAATTATTCCCAAACGTACGAATTTCGTGCAAAGTTCGTCCAAAAATCATACGAAGTTTTCAAAAAATTCTGTGACGTCTTGGGCAACAATTAAAAATTTTAGATCGTACGAATTTCGTTAGAATTGCGTCTACAAAATATACGAAATTCGTCAGAAACTTAAAATTGACTTGGATATATAAATTATTCCCAAACGTACTAATTTCGGGCAAAATGCGTCCAACAATCATACAAAGTTCCCACAAAATGCAGCGACGTCTTAGGCAACAATTAAAAACTTTAGAGCGCATAAATTTCGTTTGAATTGCGACTATAAAACATACGAAATTCGTCAGGAAATAAAACTTGACTTGGATATATAAATTATTCCCAAACGTACGAATTTCGGGCAAAGTGCGTCCAATAATCATACGAAGTTTTCAAAAAATTCTGTGACGTCTTGGGCAATAATTAAAAATTTAAGTTCGTACGAATTTCGTTTGAATTGCGTCTACAAAATATACGAAATTCGTCAGAAACTTAAAATTGACTTGGATATATAAATCATTCCCAAACGTACTAATTTCCGGCAAAATGCGTCCAACAATCATACAAAGTTCCCACAAAATGCTGCGACGTCTTAGGCAACACTTAAAAACTTTAGATCGCATGAATTTCGTTTGAATTGCGACTATAAAACATACGAAATTTGTCAGGAAATAAACATTGACTTAGATATATAAATTATTTCCAAACGTACGAATATCGGGCAAAGTGCGTCCAAAAATCATACAAAGTTTTCAAAAAATTCTGTGACGTCTTAGGCAACAATTAAAAATTTCAGATCTTACGAATTTCGTTTGAATTGCGTCTACAAAATATACGAAATTCGTCAGAAACTTAAAATTGACTTGGATATATAAATCATTCCCAAACGTACTAATTTCCGGCAAAAAGCGTCCAACAATCATACAAAGTTCCCACAAAATGCTGCGACGTCTTAGGCAACACTTAAAAACTTTAGATCGCATGAATTTCGTATGAATTGCGACTATAAAACATACGAAATTTGTCAGGAAATAAAAATTGACTTAGATATATAAATAATTCCCAAACGTACGAATTTCGGGCAAAGTGCGTCCAAAAATCAAACGAAGTTTTCAAAAAAATTCTGTGACGTCTTGGGCAACAATTAAAAATTTTAGATCGTACGAATTTCGTTTGAATTGCGTCTACAAAATATACAAAATTCGTCAGAAACTTAAAATTGACTTGGATATATAAATTATTCCCAAACGTACTAATTTCGGGCAAAATGCGTCCAACAATCATACAAAGTTCTCACAAAATGCAGCGACGTCTTAGGCAACATTTAAAAAATTTAGAGCGCATGCATTTCGTTTGAATTGCGACTATAAAACATACAAAATTCGTCAGAAAATAAAAATTGACTTAGATATATAAATTATTCCCAAACGTACGAATTTCTGGCAAAGTGCGTCCAAAAATCAAACGAAGTTTTCAAAAAATTCTGTGACGTCTTGGGCAACAATTAAAAATTTTAGATCAAACGAATTTCGTTTCAATTGCGTCTACAAAATATACGAAATTCGTCAGAAACTTAAAATTGACTTGGATATAAAAATTATTCCCAAACGTACAAATTTTGGGCATAATGCTTCCAACAATCATACAAAGTTTCCACAAAATGCTGCGACGTCTTAGGCAACACTTAAAAACTTTAGATCGCATGAATTTCGCTCGAATTGCGACTATAAAACATACGAAATTCGTCAGGAAATAAAACTTGACTTAGATATATAAATTATTCCCAAACGTACGAATTTCGGGCAAAGTGCGTCCAAAAATCATACGAAGTTTTCAAAAAATTCTGTGACGTCTTGGGCAACAATTAAAAATTTTAGATCGTACGAATTTCGTTTGAATTGCGTCTACAAAATAAACGAAATTCGTCAGAAACTTAAAACTGACTTGGATATATAAATTATTCCCAAACGTACGAATTTTGGGCATAATGCGTCCAACAATCATACAAAGTTCTCACAAAATGCTGCGACGTCTTAGGCAACAATTAAAAACTTTAGAGCGCATGAATTTCGTTTGAATTGCGACTATAAAACATACGAAATTCGTCAGAAAATAAAAATTGACTTAGATATATAAATTATTCCCAAACGTACGAATTTCGGGCAAAGTGCGTCCAAAAATCAAACGAAGTTTTCAAAAAATTCTGTGACGTCTTGGGCAACAATAAAAAATTTTAGATCAAACGTATTTCGTTTCAATTGCGTCTACAAAATATACGAAATTCGTCAGGAAATAAAACTTGACTTGGATATATAAATTATTCCCAAACGTACGAATTTTGGGCATAATGCGTCCAACAATCATACAAAGTTCCCACAAAATGCTGCAACGTCTTAGGCAACAATTAAAAACTTTAGAGCGCATGAATTTCGTTTGAATTGCGACTATAAAACATACGAAATTCGTCAGGAAATAAAAATTGACTTAGATATATAAATTATTCCCAAACGTACGAATTTCGGGCAAAGTGCGTCCAAAAATCAAACGAAGTTTTCAAAAAAATTCTGTGACGTCTTGGGCAACAATTAAAAATTTTAGATCGTACGAATTTCGTTTGAATTGCGTCTACAAAATATACGAAATTCGTCAGAAACTTAAAATTGACTTGGATTTATAAATTATTCCCAAACGTACTAATTTCGGGCAAAATGCGTCCAACAATCATACAAAGTTCCCACAAAATGCAGCGACGTCTTAGGCAACAATTAAAAACTTTAGATCGCATGAATTTCGTTTGAATTGCGACTATAAAACATACGAAATTCGTCTGAAAATAAAAATTGACTTAGATATATAAATCATTCCCAAACGTACTAATTTCCGGCAAAATGCGTCTAACAATCAAACGAAGTTTTCAAAAAATTCTGTGACGTCTTGGGCAACAATTAAAAATTTTAGATCGTACGAATTTTGTTTCAATTGCGTCTACAAAATATACGAAATTCGTCAGAAACTTAAAATTGACTTGGATATATAAATTATTCCCAAACGTACGAATTTTGGGCATAATGCGTCCAACAATCATACAAAGTTCCCACAAAATGCTGCGACGTCTTAGGCAACACTTAAAAACTTTAGATCTCATGAATTTCGTTTGAATGGCGACTATGAAACATACGAAATTCGTCAGGAAATAAAACTTGATTTGGATATATAAATTATTCCCAAACGTACGAATTTCGTGCAAAGTGCGTCCAAAAATCATACGAAGTTTTCAAAAAATTCTGTGACGTCTTGGGCAACAATTAAAAATTTTAGATCGTACGAATTTCGTTAGAATTGCGTCTACAAAATATACAAAATTCGTCAGAAACTTAAAATTGACTTGGATATATAAATTATTCCCAAACGTACGAATTTTGGGCATAATGCGTCCAACAATCATACAAAGTTCCCACAAAATGCTGCAACGTCTTAGGCAACAATTTAAAACTTTAGATCGCATGAATTTCGGTTGAATTGCGACTATAAAACATACGAAATACGTCAGGAAATAAAAATTGACTTAGATATATAATTTATTCCTAAACGTACGAATTTTGGGCAAAGTGCGTCGAAAAATCAAACGAAGTTTTCAAAAAATTCTGTGACGTCTTGGGCAACAATTAAAAATTTTAGATCGTACGAATTTCGTTTCAATTGCGTCTACAAAATATACAAAATTCGTCAGAAACTTAAAATTGACTTGGATATATAAATTATTCCCAAACGTACGAATTTTGGGCATAATGCTTCCAACAATCATACAAAGTTTCCACAAAATGCTGCGACGTCTTAGGCAACACTTAAAAACTTTAGATCGCATGAATTTCGTTTGAATTGCGACTATAAAACATACGAAATTCGTCTGAAAATAAAAATTGACTTAGATGTATAAATCATTCCCAAACGTACTAATTTCCGGCAAAATGCGTCCAACAATCAAACGAAGTTTTCAAAAAATTCTGTGACGTCTTGGGCAACAATTAAAAATTTTAGATCGTACGAATTTTGTTTCAATTGCGTCTACAAAATATACGAAATTCGTCAGAAACTTAAAATTGACTTGGATATATAAATTATTCCCAAACGTACGAATTTTGGGCATAATGCGTCCAACAATCATACAAAGTTCCCACAAAATGCTGCGACGTCTTAGGCAACACTTAAAAACTTTAGATCTCATGAATTTTGTTTGAATGGCGACTATGAAACATACGAAATTCGTCAGGAAATAAAACTTGACTTGGATATATAAATTATTCCCAAACGTACTAATTTCCGGCAAAATGCGTCTAACAATCAAACGAAGTTTTCAAAAAATTCTGTGACGTCTTGGGCAACAATTAAAAATTTTAGATCGTACGAATTTTGTTTCAATTGCGTCTACAAAATATACGAAATTCGTCAGAAACTTAAAATTGACTTGGATATATAAATTATTCCCAAACGTACGAATTTTGGGCATAATGCGTCCAACAATCATACAAAGTTCCCACAAAATGCTGCGACGTCTTAGGCAACACTTAAAAACTTTAGATCTCATGAATTTTGTTTGAATGGCGACTATAAAACATACGAAATTCGTCAGGAAATAAAACTTGACTTGGATATATAAATTATTCCCAAACGTACTAATTTCCGGCAAAATGCGTCTAACAATCAAACGAAGTTTTCAAAAAATTCTGTGACGTCTTGGGCAACAATTAAAAATTTTAGATCGTACGAATTTTGTTTCAATTGCGTCTACAAAATATACGAAATTCGTCAGAAACTTAAAATTGACTTGGATATATAAATTATTCCCAAACGTACGAATTTTGGGCATAATGCGTCCAACAATCATACAAAGTTCCCACAAAATGCTGCGACGTCTTAGGCAACACTTAAAAACTTTAGATCTCATGAATTTCGTTTGAATGGCGACTATGAAACATACGAAATTCGTCAGGAAATAAAACTTGACTTGGATATATAAATTATTCCCAAACGTACGAATTTCGTGCAAAGTGCGTCCAAAAATCATACGAGGTTTTCAAAAAATTCTGTGACGTCTTGGGCAACAATTAAAAATTTTAGATCGTACGAATTTCGTTAGAATTGCGTCTACAAAATATACAAAATTCGTCAGAAACTTAAAATTGACTTGGATATATAAATTATTCCCAAACGTACGAATTTTGGGCATAATGCGTCCAACAATCATACAAAGTTCCCACAAAATGCTGCAACGTCTTAGGCAACAATTTAAAACTTTAGATCGCATGAATTTCGGTTGAATTGCGACTATAAAACATACGAAATACGTCAGGAAATAAAAATTGACTTAGATATATAATTTATTCCTAAACGTACGATTTTCGGGCAAAGTGCGTCGAAAAATCAAACGAAGTTTTCAAAAAATTCTGTGACGTCTTGGGCAACAATTAAAAATTTTAGATCGTACGAATTTCGTTTCAATTGCGTCTACAAAATATACAAAATTCGTCAGAAACTAAAATTTGACTTGGATATATAAATTATTCCCAAACGTACTAATTTCGGGCAAAATGCGTCCAACAATCATACAAAGTTCTCACAAAATGCAGCGACGTCTTAGGCAACATTTAAAAAATTTAGAGCGCATGAATTTCGTTTGAATTGCGACTATAAAATATACAAAATTCTTTAGAAAATAAAAATTGACTTAGATATATAAATTATTCCCAAACGTACGAATTTCGGGCAAAGTGCGTCCAAAAATCAAACGAAGTTTTCAAAAAATTCTGTGACGTCTTGGGCAACAATTAAAAATTTTAGATCAAACGAATTTCGTTTCAATTGCGTCTACAAAATATACGAAATTCGTCAGAAACTTAAAATTGACTTGGATATAAAAATTATTCCCAAACGTACGAATTTTGGGCATAATGCTTCCAACAATCATACAAAGTTTCCACAAAATGCTGCGACGTCTTAGGCAACACTTAAAAACTTTAGATCGCATGAATTTCGCTCGAATTGCGAC